>JAODAL010006705.1:0-131116 GCA_025379985.1 Phyllomedusa bahiana
AGCTGCGGGTTCAGGTATGAAAGGGGTTTTGGAAAAGCCAATAAAGGGCTTTAAGTAGTTAAATACTTTGGGCCATATCCATACACTGGTTGAGTCATGCATTGTTCCCAAAGCAGGATTCTTTTGTCCCAAAGTTTTTAGCTGGGGGCTTTTTTTAAGGATATAAGTGTCAAGGACTTAAAGAGCATTCCACCCTGAAATAATATATAATACTATGATATCCATATAAATTCCTTGTTCAAGATTCAAGATGTTTAACTAAGACTGGGTAAAAAAACAATTTGGCAGACATTTTGGCTTCCATTTATTGCCCCATGCTCGGGGCCTCTTGATTGGCAAATTTGCTTTATGAATCTGAGAAATCATTCCTATCTTTTTTTTTCTGCACAACTGGGGGGCCAAAATTTTCCCTTTAAAAATCCAAAAAAAAGATATTATTATGTGTAAAGACGAAGTTAAGTTATCACTTTTTTTCCAGTCCAAAGGTGGACTTTTCCAGTAGATAAAAGCCATTCACCCCCAAACTTTTCTTTTTCTCGGGACTGGAGTTTGAATGTTGGCCCTGGGCCCCTTCCCCGGTCCCCCCTTTAAATACTAAAAATCAGTACAGGATCTATTGAAAGTGATTTGATTACACTTGGATGCTATATATATATATCAGTGCTAGACGTGCTATATATACACTCACCGGCCACTTTATTAGGTACACCTGTTCAACTGCTCGTTAACACTAATTTCTAATCAGCAATCACATGGCGGCAACTCAGTGCATTTAGGCATGTAGACATGGTCAAGACAATCTCCTGCAGTTCAAACCGAGCAACAGTAATGGGGAAGAAAGGTGTTTTTGAGTGCCTTTGAACGTGGCAGGGTTGTTGGTGCCAGAAGGGGCTGGTCTGAGTATTTCAGAAACTGCTGATCTCCTGGGATTTTCACGCACAACCATCTCTAGGGTTTACAGAGAATGGTCCGAAAAAGAAAAACATCCAGTGAGCGGCAGTCCTGTGGGCGGAAAATCCCTTGTTGATGCCAGGGGTCAAAGGAGAATGGGCAGACTGGTTCGAGCTGATAGAAGGCAACGTGACTCAAATAGCCACCGTTACAACCAAGGTAGGAAAGAAGAGCATCTCTGAACGCACAGTATGGCGAACTTTGAGGCAGATGGGCTACAAGCAGCAGAGACCACACCGGGTGCCACTCCTTTCAGCTAAGAACAGGAAACTGAGGCTCCAATTTGCCCAAGCTCATCGAAATTGGACAGTAGAAGATTGGAAAAACGTTGCCTGGTCTGATGAGTCTCGATTTCTGTGCGACATTCGGATGGAAAGGGTCAAAATTTTGGGCCCGTCAACAACATGAAACCCATGGATCCATCCTGCCTTGTATCAACGGTTCAGGCTGGGGTGGTGGTGTAATGGTGTGGGGAATATTTTCTTTGGCACTCTTGGGCCCCTTGGTACCAATTGAGCATCGTTGCAACACCTTGTTGAATCTATGCCACGAAGAATTGAGGCATTTTTCTAAAGGGCCCAAATGGGGGTCCAACCCGTTACTAGCATGGTGTACCTAATAAAGTGGCCGGTGAGTGTATATAAAATAATATATATATATATATATAAAATATATATATATATATATATACTAGTCCCTAGAAGTAAAAAAAAAAAAATAAAAATAAAATAAATAATTATTTACTAGATATTAATACGGGCACTCGCTGTACCACATCTCCAATCTGATTGTTGGTGTCGTATATGTGTGTATGTATATATTTTTTGTAACTGAAATACTGCCACTAAGGCACTTTTATATGTGGGCCACTAGATGGGGACTTGACACCTAATTGACACCTATAATGTAGAGGACACTGTGGCCTGCACTTTTCAGTTGGGAGTTGCAGGAAAAAGATACTGCACCACCAACTCACTATTGCAGCAGAGAGTGGCTCCTGCTACACCCAAAGCCGGCATCTACATCGATGTGCTGTACAAGAATCTACAGTATGATATGAGTGGTAATAGATGGGGGAGCAATCTCATCCAAACTCACTCCACTGTGCCTTGAATTCAGCAGTGTAGCGGATTAATACATTATATATATATATATATGTGTGTGTATCTATATACACACACAATATATTGTACTGTGACAAGAGATTTGTCCCAAAGTAGGTGCATTTCCTATTACAGTAACTGTCCTTGGATGGGGTATCTGCTAGTGTGTGTAAATACTATATTTGAGATGTGTTATAGAGGAGGCCTGTGTTGCTAGTGTAGGCATTGACGAAAATATTTGCACCTAATTTGCAATACTAAAAAAGTCAATATATATATTTATTCTCTGCCCTGCACAAATGTATCTTGGCAGGGTGCCTACTTGCTACCCAAAACTTATGCATATAATTATCCTAAATTCCCATATTGAGACCATGACACTTTTAATTATTGATTGTAATAGAAGCTGTGCAACATGGCTTCCCAACAGAATTTGTCCATATTTTTACATTTTACGTAGCGTATACAACAGACAATGTGGGGGACTGCTTCTATTTCTGTGTAAACCCTGCAAAGTTCACTAATATCATTGATGTAGTTATACTGAAGGCTTTCATCTACCTGTTATTCCTGGCAAATTATTCCCTTTGTAAAACTGGAGTAACAGTTGTATGTCATGGCAGGTACCATGTGCACAAGTTAAAGGGACACTACAATCAAATAATTTCTTTTCACATGTTAGCAAGCAACCTAAAACCTATTTATATGGATTTTATTTATTGGGTGGTTGGTTTTTTATATAATTTTTTTTAAAGTTCCGTTTTGTACATTACTTTCTCAGACTTTCCTTCTGTGAGCTCTGATAGCACAGCAGTGAGAGGATTGTTTGATGGTACTTTGTGTAAATATTATCAGCAATAATTTGATTAGTGTGAAGATTCCCCCCTTCCCAGTGCAGAAAAAGATAACCCTATTTTCCTTTCATGTATTGCTCATGGTCTAGTCTAATCTTATCTCTCCCTATCGAGAGAACAATAGGGCAATCATTATGTTATTACCTACTATTTATAATAAGTCTATGTAGAGCAGGGGTGTCAAACTCAGGCCTGTGGACAAATCCTTCACACTTTGTAATTATATTTGGCCCTTGAGTAACAGCCAGGCAGTGTACAGAGGATTAGAGGAAGAAGCCAGGAGCTATCATTACACAGCTCTCCCTCAAGTGTTCAGTTTTGGCCCACTGTATATTTGAGTTTGACACCCTTGATGTAGAAATAACTACAGTAGCAGCTGAAGTAAAGTGAGATTAGTCTGCCCTTCTATACAAAAGTTTTCTGTCTCCGCTAGAGAAGTACAGTATTTTATATGTATATTTTAATTGCATAGGACTGCCAAAATAAAAATAAAAATTGTTTTCCAGGAATATTTAACAAAAATACTCCTTTCTGATGGCAGTGTTCCTTTAAATTCAGTGGAGCCCATTTGTAGCACCATTTACATGCCATCATCTACAACAATACTTCAAGTATCAGTTGGTAACATAATTGTTAAGTTTTGTTCATCTAAATGAACATTTCAACAGGTTAGGGTTCCCAATCAAGACAAGTCACTTTTACATTGGGGATGACAAACATTTTTTGCTTTTACATTCATACGTTAGCAAACCTTCCAAGAGTAATTGAGGAAGGAATGGGAATAGAGGTTATTAACCAAAGATTTACCTTTGGTAGACCTACAATTTTATTTACGAGACAATTGTACAATTTCCTAACATATGCATACTACTCATATTGCATGTGTTACGAGGCTGAAGTGCCACAATGTGTAGATGGATATCTTCTTAACTGCCCTGCCTCTAAAGGAAGCAATTTTTTTCAGCAATTTCTCCTAATGGTGTAATATATAGTAAGACAGTGCCCTAATACTGTATGTTAAACTGTCTCCAAAGGGCCATCTTCTCTGTAAAGTACTGCATACAGTCCATCAAAGATGCACCCAAATACATCCATACATCCCTCTCTCTGTTGGAACCCTGCACCATGTTTACCTCTGTTAATTCCGCTTAACCATTCGTTAGGACTTAATGCGGGTTCAATTCCTGGTGTCATAGGGTAAATGTCCTCCTGATAGGTTTCTGACTATAAAAACAAAAAAAGTTACTTTAATTTATAGCAATTGTCTAGATACGTATGTTTGTAGCACATATGAATGTGCGTATAGTCTTACCCTTCTTGGAACTATCATAGATATTGGTTCTATTAAGTTCTTCAATGTGATGAGCTTGTAAAAACGGAATATTTCACACGCTGACACATCCAGTCCATGTTTTGGCATTACCCCTATGAAAAGAAATATATTAATATATTAGTGTTATGTTTGTGAAGTTAAAGAGGACCCGTGACCTTTCCCGCCATGTTTATTTTAGTACATAGTTGTGCTCCCTGTGAAATAACAATTCTGGAGCCTCTTCTCTTATATCTCTGTGTTGTGCTGTTCCTCTATTATTCCTTCTAGAAATGTATTACTGAATCTGTCAGAAGGGCGGTACAACTTCAGTTTTCCTACCTCCAATCAGTAACACCCATCTGACTCATTCCGTAATTTCTAGAAGGGATAACAGAGGAACAACACTTATAAAAGAAGCTGCTCCAGAATTGTTATTTGACAAGGAACAAAAGGATTTACTAAAGTATCTCAAGAATGGTAACAGCTCCTTCTTAAATATCCAGGTAGGTATAATCCTCATATTCTATATTCTACTTATCATGGTTTACACCATTGCTCATTGTAATAGGTTGAATAAGAAACATTAATATGGGAAGGGAACATATCTCACCAAGGCCTTTCTGAGGTGCAGCAGAGCGGAACTCCATGAGGTATGTCAGGAAGGGTTTTTCCACTGTTATTTCATAATAACGTATGTTCCCATCTCCCTTAGATAAGAAAAAGGTCATTGTACATAATATGAGATCTAGAGCAATTAAGCAGATAACGATCATAAGCTGAACAAATGAGGTTGGTCTATGACACCAAGTATGGGTGAAGACAGGTATTCACACCCTTTCTAAAAATGATGTAAAATTTCGAGAGTGTAGAATTTTTGAGAAGTAGTGTGTGAATTAGGTAAGAAGTATGGGTGGTTAATGATCTCTAGATTGGGCAGCACGGGAGAATATAACTGGTGCGCTTACCTTCCCAGCCAGATACAGCATGTGCGTATCCGTGTCGTAAAATGGGAAGAGTTGTCCAGAAAGCCCATCTATTTCCTCTTCAACCAGTGGCATTGACAAGTCCTCCTGCATACAGATGTTACAGCATTGTAACAGGCTAATTTTATATACGAGCATTGACCGTGTGTTGAGCTGATCCTACACCTTAGATTTAGATCATCCACTATACAGATGATTAAACTATTAACACTGCAAACTAAAATGGTAGATAGACAGGCACCCGCTCCAAACTAAACTGTTTGATAGGCAAATGGTCAATCGGCATATAATAATAGTAAGACATGATTCAATATTAGTGAGTATTATAGATAGAGGTGTAAGATGCGTTCCAAAAAAGGGAAACTATAGGGAATGAAATATCCCCGAGTTATTTTCAAAGTAAAATAGGAACTGAAACATGGTTACAAAATAGGGGCTTTTACCCATGTGGAGGGACCCGATGTGGGGTGTGCAAATATGTGAGTAAAATGAGTTTATTCACAGATAGCCAAGGTAGAAAAAAGTTTAATGTGAACAGATATATAAATTGCGAAACGCATCATGTGATTCATGGCATATTGTTGGAGGAATGTAATAAACTCTATGTTGGCAGTACAATACGTAAAGTAAAACAGAGTATCGGAACATATTACAGCAATTAAAAACATGCACCCACATGTATGAGGAGTGGCACTTCATTTAGTTGAAAAACCTGCTGGCTCACTTAATACTTTTAGGCTGCGTCCCCACGGCAAGGGACAAATACCGGTCGGTTTATCCGACCGGTATTTGTCCTGTTTTGCGGTCATCCCCACGGCTGCAGGGGAGGGGAGGAGGCGTCTTTTCACAGTGATGAGCGGAGAAAAGCCCTCCCCCTTCACATTCACTTGCACATACTCCGTCCGAAAACCGGACAGGAGAATGGGCTTGTAGAATGTTTTGCGGGCGGCCCCCGGGCGGAAAAACCGCCGGGTGGGAAACCCGTGCAGTGGGGACTGCACGGGTTTTCCATAGGAGCCCATTGTGCTAATTTTTGGCCGGTTTTTCAGGCGTTCTGCAAAACTGCAAACCGCCTGAAAATCCGGCCGAAAACCCGTGCCGTGGGGACATGCCCATATATGTTTAGCACTAGAGAGAGTTAACAAACCAGTAGGGGGAGGTGACTAGTTAAAGAAAGTAAGATTACGTGAGGCTTACTGGATCTTTGTTTGTGATACTAGATTACCCAAAGGCTTAAATTACAGAAATCATTTGACCTATATTTATTGATGTTCATTTATCATATGTATATTTTTGTACATCATGTTATTCATGTTTTCTGTTTTCCAATTTGATACACATTAATTACCAGTGAAGGGTTAATTTTAGAGGCGGACCCTTGCTGATGTATGAGATGGCATGTGTCTTCAGTGGTTTTACCCTGCTTTTTAATTCAATGTGATATGCATAGTAGTTAGCTGTAAACAAGGACCCGAACGGGTCAGAAACGCGTTAGCGTCTATCACATGCATTCATTTGTAATTCCATTAGCCACGTAATAGTTTCAATAAAAATTGTGGCTCTTACTGCTGGATTCCTGTCGTTTTATACGAAAGGATTACTTTGGTGCATAATGAAGCAGTGTCCGGCGGCTCTCCGTGCAGGATCAGCCAACTGATTAATCAAGCAGCATTACGAAGCCTAACATATGCGTGTGCTATGCTGAAAAGCTTCCTTTTTTTCCTATGTCAGCCATAGCAAACAGTTGTTTACATGTAATGTTAAAGCAAAGATAATAGATCTTACAGTAAATGAAATGGAACAACAGCTTTATTAAGGTACGGAAATTTGTCACTGATACTACAGTTGTATCACCATGTTCCTTACCTGGTCCCACAATGCTATCTGCCTTGTATTCCACCTAGAGACGCCTGTTGTTAGCAGACGTTTCATGTCTCCCAGGAAAACAACACGTGTCATCCTGTGGTTTTTACAATTTGCTGTCTAATGAAAGAAAGCGTATAAAGAGGATCATATTAGGTAGAATATTTTGTACATTGGAGGTTGCAAGCTCAGCACATAGAATAAATATGTTTTTAGCTCACTCGTAGTGAGGTAGGGACAGTCACCAGAGGCTATGAAAATGGCACTTTCAGACGATAACATATAGAACCAAATGTGTAGATCTAATGCTATGTTACTGATTGTGATCTTGTTTTACAGCCGTACACACTGATATTCTGCTTCTGGCTATATGACTATATTATGTTTGGTCACCTCTAAACCTTGCCAGGTTTTAACAAGCATTAGAAATCTTGGGAGACTTGCAGTTAGGGTTCATGCAGATGGTCATGTTATGGTTTTGTATACCTTCCGAGTTGTCTAGAGCTGTTACAGGGCACATAGGCCTTCATTTACTATCGCTGTCTAAAAGTTAGACAGTATAAATTTAGACTGTTTAAAAATGTAGCAGATTTATTACAGTGGCTAATACTGATTGATACATTTGGTGGAGCTTTAGGCCATGTTCACACGGCTTATTTGGGCACGTATTTCAGCCCGTAATTCGCGGCGTACTGCGCAAATTATGGGCTGAAATATGGCCCAGTTATTACGGTAATCCACAGTTCTCATAGAGAACTATGGATTAAATCTCCTCTCCCCGCTCGGCGAATCCGCCGCGGGGGGAGATAAGTGACATGTCATTTACTAGCGGCGTATACGCGCCGCTGGTAATGAATGTCTATGGGCCGGCGCGGTGCCGGCCCCCCGCTCCGTCCCTGTCCACATGGCGTAATTGCGGGGCGTAATTACGCCCCGCAATTAAACCGTGTGAACATTGCATTAGGCTATGTCTACACTGTATCGGACAAAAAAACGGGCTGAAAGCGTCCGTTTTTTCTCCAATGCAGGACCGTGGCTTTTGTCACGCTTTGTGCAAAAACCGTGGTCGCCTCTCGTTTTCTTAACGTCGCCCATACAATTGTATTGTATAAGAAGATGGCAAGAAAACGTGAAGCGCCGGCATCTTATACAACATGTTGTATAATACGCCTCTGCCAAAAGACGGGCAGAGAAAAGACGAGCTGTGTAGACTGCAGCTTGTCTTTCCTATTGCCAGCAATGGGGCCGCAGGAACGATCGTATCTTAAGCGCTTTTAAAGAACTAAAAGCGCCGAAGATACGATCGTTTTCCTGTGCAGTGTAGACATCACCTTAGACTTGTCTAGCTTTAAGGCCAACTCTTTTCGACTTTTGTAGAAAAGAAAAAAATATTGGACCAGCACCAAAAAATAAAAATTAAAACGGCTCCTTTTATTCTATAGTATTGTTAAAAAAACACAAATCCTTAACCTGGTATGAGTCCAATGAAAAACCTGACACATTTCAGACTAGTATCAGTCTTTAGTCATAGTAATTATGTACTTTTTCGGCTTTTTTCTATGTTAAAATTTTGGTGCATTTTTGGCCCATTGTGGGCCTGCTTTCCTGCTAAGCTATGGCCACTTTTTGCTAAGCCACTTCCCTGTGTCGGACAGTGTGTAAAAAGTGTTCAAAGCCCATAATAAATGTGTCTAGAATGTGCGGTGCCAAATATGCACCAGTTTTTGCCGCATTTTTATGGTCCAACCACAATAGTAAATGAAAGCCAGAGTTTTATTATACCCTTTAGTGCCTCTGTATAAATCAGACAGAAAAAATTGTAGCATGCTCTACCAAATGCCATCTGCTCCCCTGCAAGCACTGCGTAACATCATAATACACCAGTACATGGATCGCCTACAGCTTTGCCTGAGGCTTGAACATAAAAACATCTTAGTTTGATCATTTCCAAGCTGAAATACAAACGTGTAAAGCACTTAATAGAGCATCATATGCCCCTTTGTGATGCCGACTGATGTAGATCCCAGAACATAGAGCCAACCGATGCTATTTTCTGCCAAGTCAGAGTAGTATAAAGTATAGGCGTATTATAAAGTGTATGCCCAGTTAGTGGTTTATTATGTCTAAGATAACAATTCTTGAGAGCAAAGCGAGCTGGCATTCCATACATATTTTTATCTTCTGGGTGTCTGATGGCCTCTGACCAGTTGTATCCCAAAAGAAGGGCATGGACATATCATTGCGGTCATCTGAAACATCATGTCAAGTACTGCAGCTCAGCCCCAAAATGGGAGCCAAAATGTCAGACACGGTCTATGAAATGTGGATAGTGCTGTACCCAATGAAACTATGAACGCCATAGGATATGCCAACAATGTATGTCCTTGGAGTTAATCCATTTAAAGGGAATCTATCCCATAATATATTTTTTACTGATTTGAAACAAGATACTGATACATATTTAATCTCTTTTTAGCTATTTTTATTTTCGGACTATAGATTTTTTTTAAATTCTGTTTTCTGTATATGAATATAGGGGGCAGCCATCTTGCCTGGGTGCTTATAACTGCATTTACAGAGATGCTTTACAGCATCTACATGGTCATAGGATCCTGTGAACACCAACAGACCCATTGATTTCAAATGGAAAGTTTTCTAGGTATGCTCTGTGACCTGGGAAGAATCAGTGTGCAGGGAGGAGGAGAGGGGAAGCTGTGACATCATCTATTGTGACTGGTGGATCCTATGTTATCTATACACATTGGTGTCACCTTTCAGTATAATCCTGTCTGTGCTGATAATGAGGAGATTGCTGAAAAGTTCTCTACACAGAATAGGAAGTGTCAGACTATTATAAGGCTTAGCGGTCAAAGTGAAAACTGCAAGATTTCAGGAATTCTTTAAAAAAAAAAAATTGATATTGAGGAAGGCAAAATGTATACTTTTTCCTATATTTTGTGCCCACAAGTGACAACTACTGTAGTTTTGAATTTTTAATGTACAATTCAGTTCTGTTTTGTATACTTCAAAAGAAAAGTTTGCTTCAAAAAAGTTCTCCAAGTTTTTTTTTTTTTTACTATATTAATATAATGTAAATATAATGCAGTTATGTTCAGCAATTACCTTCAGCACCCGTCCTGAGCGGGGTTCAAGCACACGCAACTTCTTGTCCTTGCAGGTTGTAGCCAGTAGACTTCCATCCGTGTTAAATGACATACAGAGGATGACATCTGTGTGACAGTCGATCATCTTCACTGCCTCCCCTTCTTCCAGATTCCAAATCAGAATCTAAATAGATGATGTTATCACTTACACAGTCATTTAGTTTAAAGAAACCATGTACAACCTACCTAACAAAACTAACTAAAGGTTGGCCGTGCTAATTGGATAACTGTTGCTGAAAAAGTTATCCCGATGTCCCAAGCACGTTGATGCTTGGCCGAGTATGCATTCTGCATTCTGAGTATGTTCTTAATGGGAAGACAGGAGTAGCTGCTGCCAGTTTGCTCTGGTGGTGGCTTATATACCTTAAGAAGAAAAGGATTAGGCCTATTGAGATCTAACAGGATGATCTTTTTCTTTCTCAACTCTTGCCTTTGGGGCCCCTCATATACTAGTTGACTAGTCCTGCCAAAATTGGTGAATTCAGATGACTTTCAATATCCAATGATCCAGTGCTTCAAAGATTACAGTAAACCATGTATTCTTTATTGTATAATCCAAATAACAGGCGCATAAAATATGTCATCAGGTAACAAATAACATGCCACGAATGCTTACGCATTTCAAACCACAGAGGCTCTTGTTCACAGCTGTTCGTGTTGAGATGAGCTAAAAATGTCAAAGCAAAAGGGCGTTACTAAAGCTCTCTGATGTGTGGCTACAACGATGTCATATCCTGCAAGACATCATTTCCATATAAAAGGGTAACAACAAAAGATACGTCAGTTGTTAGACAAGAGTATTGAAGCATACGTTTAGCTTGTATGTAGATATGAAATATTTAAAATATATACATACATATTTTTCCCTGATTAAATATTGCCATTTTCACTAAAAATGGATAAAGTATTTAATAAATATACCATAAGTCTCTTCTACAATTAAACCCAAAATGGACTCTTGTGTTCAAATATAAAATCCAATGGGCCTCACGTTGTTGAAATTTTTTTCTACCAATTGCCTCCTCTATAAAGTTTCTTTATGTGTTCAATACCATAAAAATTAAGTTTCGACTGATCCTGCATCATAGTGTAAAAGATGTTGAGCAGCACCTGACATTTGCGGAGATTATTTTTTAATGTTTGCTATGTGTTCTGCTATGCGTGTTTTTATTTTCCTAATTGTGCTGCCCATATAAATTTTCTGGGATTGTGTGCACTCAATGACATATATGGCATGGTCTGTATTGCAGTTTAATAAATCCTTTATTGGAAAAGTTTTTTCTTTTTTCGCGTCACTGAAACAATCTTTTTTTAGGCAAACTTGCACACATTGCAGCGGGCTCCCCCGCATGCAAAAAAACCTTTTTGAGAGAGCCAAATTTTAGTTATAGCATGAGGCATTACTGACCTTGTAGTCATACCCAGCACTGAACAGCATATTGTTAGCTGTAGGATGCCATTCTGTGAGTCCCACCCTTCAACTGTGTCCATAGATCTCTGGTACTGCCTCAGTCATGTTCCTCCTGAGTCCGCTCTCTGGAATTTCCTATACTCTCACCTTAGGAAAGGATGTACCAGCATATTATATGCTGTCTTTTACTTATAAACACACGGGAAGCAAGGTCAGTACCTTTGGTCCTTCCTCTTTTGGGTACACACTGTCACCTGCTTCAAGATTTTGAGCCAGAACCGGGATCTGGTGAAGTATGGGGAGATTTTTATAGAAAAAAGTGTTTTAATCTTATCATGGTCCCTACTGGATTTGGTGGAAAAGATCAACTCAAATTTTTTGGATTTTTTTTTTTTTTTGTTGGGTTGATCTTTTTCACCAAATACAGTAGGGACTATGATAAAAATTAAAACACATTTTTTTTTATTTTTTTATAAAAATCTCCCAATACTTCACCAGGACCCAGTTCTGGCTCAAAATCTTGAAGCAGGTGACAGTGCCTAAATTAGGTTAATATTTCTATATGTTGTTTGGAATAACTGTATAATGTTCAGTAGTTTGGGCTGTTGTTGGAGCTATATAATTAAAACCTAATTAAAAGATATATTTTATCTATATGGATTTAACTATGTGGTTTCACTACTTATATACAAGCTAAACGTATGTTTCATTATCTACATGCAAGCTAAACGTGTGCTTCATTACTCTTGTGCTTTGTCTAACAACTGACGTGTGTTTTGTTGTTACCCTTTTTTATGGAAATGATGTCTTGCAGGATATGACATAGTTGTAGTCACACCTCAGAGAATTTTGGTAACATCCTTTTTGCTTTTAATTTTTTAGCTCATCCCAACATGAACAACTGTGAACAAGACCCTCTATGGCTTGATATGCGTAAGCGTTCATGGCATGTTATTTGTTACCTGATGACATATGTTATGCTCCTGTTATTTGGATTATACAATAAAGAATACGTGGTTTTACCGTAAACTTTGAATCGCTGGATCGTTGGATATTGAAAGCAAGCTGTTTGTGTACACCACAATAGCCAGCGAGGATCCTGTTCACATGGACGGAGAACCACAGATCTAAGCCAGCACTACTTTATACAGCAACAGATGAATGGTGAGCCTACAACATATATACATTTTTTCTTGAATTCAGATGACAATGTGTATGAGCAGTTTAAAGGGGCTGTACACCAGCCAATCAGCGGCGACAGCAGTGACGTCCTTGATCAGAAGTGACGGAATGTCAATAAAATACCAGAGAGACGCAGTGGTAGGGATTCAGCAACTAAATCATGACAGAATCTGTTCACATGAATGAAAGAGCATTTGGGGTATGTTAAATCTCATTCACATTTGGGGGTATTTTATGGAAACAAATCTATCCAGAGTAATAAATGCAATAATAGTGGATGCACTGTAAATGTTAAAATCCACAACATTCATTATTGCAGTGACTTTTATATGTAAAAGCCAGAGATCAGCTCTTATATTATAATGGGGCTAATCCACAATATAAATCAGAGCTTCAACGTCGGATCTCTAGTGTAGATTCTATAAAAAAATCTACTGTGATTTGCCTAAGGTTAATCTGACCTCTGTGAACATACCCTAAGTGAGAAGAAGGCCGTGCTAGACTGAACAACCAGTTAAACCTTGGTATAAGCAGCATTTAGGACCTTATGTATGAAAACTGTCTAGGTCTAAAACTCACTTTGTTGCCCATAGCAACCAATCAGAGTGCCTCTTTCATCTCATATAGTGCTCTGGAAAAATGAGAGGAGCGCTCTGATTGGTCACTATGGGCACCAAAGGGAGTTTTAGACCTGGAAAGTTTTCATACATGTGGCCCTTAATGTATGTTAAACATAGAGGCGTAACTTAAAGCTCCTGTGTCCCACCAACCATGTGCCATTTATTATACTGGTACTTTCATATGTGGAAAGGGGCCTCTGGGCCCCCTCAGGCTCTTGGGCCTGGTAGCGGTTGCTACCACTGCATCCCCTGTAGCTACACTCCTGGTTAAACAGAAGTTCTAGATTGAGACATTACTGACCTTGTAGTCATAGCCAGCACTGAACAGTATATTGTTAGCAGTAGGATGCCATTCTATGAGTCCCACCCTTCGACTGTGTCCATAGAGCTCCAGTACTGCCTCAGTCATGTTCTTCCTGAGTCCGCCATCTGGAATTTCCCATACTCTCACCTTAGGAAAGGATGTACCAGAATTACAACAATATAACTTTCTGCAACAGCCTGAAGTGTTAAGTGGTCTTATTAAAGGGGTTTGCCATTTTTTTTTAAACTAAAATTGGGATAGGTGTATGGTAATAAATTAAAATAATAAACTTACCTCCCAGTATAGCACTGTCTCAGCAAAGACACCACCGTCTACCTACCCGGTACTACTTCTTACTCCTGGCTCATGAGTGCCCCAGCAGTCACATCTGTTTCCTGTCACCACCATTTAAAAAGCTCACTTCTGAACAGTGAAATCAGGAGATAGCAAGTGGGTACTAAAGGGCTCATTAGCCGACTGCCCAGTGACAGAACTAAGCAGAAAAAGTGGGCAGGTAGTCCGTCATCGCTGAAAGAAGGCTCAGTGGGGAGATTAGTTTTGGTTTTCACTTAGTACAGAATCCCTAGCTCCATTTCAGTGTAAAAAAAAAAGGACAACCCCTTTAATTTTGGCATGAACGGCAGAGTTCCAAGGAAAGATCTTCCAGAAGAATTTACTAAATTTACCACTTTACCATAGAAATATATTATTACACATTTTTTTGTACGTTACGGAAATTAAGAAAAAATTAATAAACAAGAAGATTTCTATATCAATCAATAGCCTCACAGTGTTTTTCTAGTTAAGAGCATGACTTACCGAAGTGTCCTCGGAGCAGGAGGCGATGACATTCTCAATGAATGGGTTCCATTTAATATCCAGTACTGTGCCCTGGTGCCCACACACCTTGGGGTGATTGGGCTCAATGCGTCCAGTCTGGGGGAGGCACAGAAGATTTCACAGGTGAGCCCCCCACCATGTAGACCTGGTGGAGGAGGACAGACAGATACACCTGTCAGTAGCTCCTCCCTCCACCTGTGCACAAGTTACAAAGTCTAATATTGTCTGATATTTTACATCTATAAATATAGCCACCCAGATCCCATGCAACAAATAAACCCAATATACTTTTTCTGTACTATCCCAGTCAAAGGTCAGGTACACAGATCAATGATTTGCTATTTACTTTTCTGCCACTAAATATTGTCCAATATCAGATTGCCCAAACAGGAATACATTGGTATCATTGTTAACTGGATCGGCCTAGATAGCTGCGGGAATGACTGGAAACTGCTGGCAATTTGTAATTTATCATGATTTTTCTTCTTTGATGTTTCTGACCTCCCAATTGTTGCAAGGAGGGTGTAAGCCACAGATTCTAGCCAGTTTTTTGATGGATAGGGACATGGTTAGGAATTTCTTTTCTAGTAATTTTGGATCACTATTCCAGCTATAGGTAACAATGCCATTTGTAGGCACTAAGGGCGACAAATATGAATCCTGGCGTTGAGAGGCCAGTTCTAAATCGTTGTAAGGCAGTGTAGAATGCGCCAGAATGTTTGAACTTGTTCTTCTGCAGGTCATACATACAGACGCATTGTAGTGCCAATACCACAAGTCTGGCACCACCTTTACCCTGGTTTGGCTGTTCTAACTGTTCTGCGCCTAGATTTGGCATCAAAGAATCATAAATGTGTCTATTTCTATAAATGTGGTGCGACGCCCCCAGAACGCCCCAAATCTTTGGCGCACTAAAAAGTGTCTTTGGCGCATTACAAAGACTAAAGGGTGGAGTGCACCTGTTCATACACTCTTTTTGGTTCAAAGTCCACCAGAAAACTGGCGCAGCCCCATTCATAAATGTCGCCCTAAATGTTTAATACAAAAAAATGTATTATGGTACTCACCTGATGGAGAGGAATAACAAGGAATGAGCCCCCTCCTGCACTTTCGGTGACGATTGCGAGAAACTTGGCATTAACAGCACAGAAGGGGTTATCGTGCACATTCTTGGTAATGGGGATGCTTTCGTAACAGTTCTCCCGGCTTGCAACCTTGCCGTACACATTCCGGAACTTAGAGCTTCGGTACTGCGGACGCCATGACATCTGAAGGTAAATCAATGAGCCCCATGTAAATTTAAATGCATCAGTCATCATGAGATACAATCGAGAGTTTTATCCTTGTGTTCCCTTGAACTTTATCTTGGAGTTCACTCTTAGGGCATATGGACATCACCTTATTCTATCAGACCTGGGCCACCAGGTTTTATTTTGTACCTATAGTAGCTGCTGCCAATCTGGTTTCCTTTACTTCTTTGAGCAAAATCAGCTGTTTGCCAATGGTCTCAGAGCCTCTTACTTTGGCAATCAGCTGATCACTACCAATGGTCGCATATTAAAGGGGTTGTTTTTATGAGACAAATTCTTTGAAGAGACTATTTAATCTAGATTTGCTTTACCTATGAAAACTAGATAATGAACCATTTTCTTCTAAACATTTTTTCTGGTTGAAGATTTTTTTTTCCCCATTCTGGCCATATTGCCTCAATGACTGCTCTGCTCTGTCAACAGTATTTATTAAGCTGCTTTACAGCAGACGAATGGCCCATAGAAGCCTGGAGTTGGGAGATGACTCATTGACTTCTATGGGAAAGTTTTTTGGTTATGCTCTGTGTGCTGGGGCAGCTGAGCTGTGACTTTACCTATAGTCAGTCGTGGATCCTGTATTATCTCCCTCCCTTCAACTTTTTTCTATCCTAAAGTAGCAGAAACGCATTTTAAAAAAATTCCTATATTCCTTTTGACAGTTTTTTGGCGTTTATAGATTGCTGCTGATATTGTGTTGTGTTTGCATTGCTTTTCCTGCCACGTCAGCCTGCATCTTTACAAATGCCTAAAAAATTGTCTTGGATGTACTGACCAATTTTTGATTTTTAGATTGTTTGCATGGGGCAGTAGCTAGCCTCTATTATGGTGGTGCACTCCGCCCATCCACACAGACTGTTTTTAATCGGAGCAGAATGTAGCTGGAACCTTCTCTCCCTGAAGAGATGAAGGTCTGAATGGACACCAAATGAGGTAAAATGTCAAAGTAGGTTCCCATCTGAACTGAGGTCACATTGTTGTGGTGTATGGGCACTTACAGCTTTGATAAAAAATGTACACTAAGAACCTCAAATTTTTATGTTTCCTAAAGTAGCAGAAATGGATTTAAAAAAAATTCCTATATTTCCTTTGAATGTTTTTTGGCATTCATAGAGTGCTGCTGATATTGGGTTGTGTTTGCATAGCTTTGCTGTCATACCAGCGTTCACCTATACTAACTTCTTTAAAATTCTCAAATGGGTTGCTTAAAGGCAATCTGTCAGCAATATTTTTTTCACTTATTAAAACAAGACACTGATACATATTATTTTCTTCTTAGCCGGTTTTATTTTCTGATTTGTAGATTGTAGAATTCAGTCATCTATATATGATTGTGGGGAAACCCTTCTTGCCTGAGCTGAATTTAACAGCATTTAGAGAGATGCTTTACAGCAGCTTCATGGACATAGGAGCCTATGAACTGGATCAGACCCATTGACTTCTATAGGAGAGTTTTTTAGACATGATCTGTAACCTGGGAAGAAGTCAGTGTGCAGGGAGAGGGGAGCCATGGCATCTCTTATTGTGACTCGTGGATCCTGTGTTATCTATTCACATTGGTGTCACATTTCGGTGTAATCCTAACTGTACTGATAATAAGCAGGCTGCTGAAAATCTTTCTTTACAGAACAGGAAGTGTCAGACTATTATTAGGCCTAGTGGCCAAAGTGAAAACTGCAGGACTTAAGAATTATATTAAAAATATTGAAAGTGATATGGAAAATTTAAAAAAAAACAAAATTCTTAAAAAATGTGTTTAACATAAAAGTGAGCTAAACAATGTGATTTTTGATGACACATTCCCTTTACGTTTACATTCATTTGCCTTTAAAGTTTTTTGTGCTAATTTGTCCTTTTTCTGCGCTGTATGCAGTTTCCCTTCATTGCTTAGCATTTCCTGTTTGAAAGCTGTTTCCTTTTATCCCATAAAACTACAAGCCCTAAGTTCCTTTGCTTTGTCTATCTTTCTCCCTATTAACTTTAGCCTTGGTGCACTCCCCCTGGAAAGAGCTGCTCTGAAAAGAGCCACACCCATTAGGTCACATGATCTCCTGAGATCTACATATGGCTGTTTCCTCTGTGTCCAGTCACATAACGTTGATAATCTTCCAGTCATCAAACAGCTGATGTAGAACTGCAGGTAGCCCACACAAAATATAATGAAAGTACATTCCAAAGGTGCATAACTTTGGGAGATGTTTTTTTCTTTTTTTTTTTTACACTGGCTATCCCCTATAAAGGGGTTGTCTCACCACAAAGATTTGTTTTTGCAATATCTTTAACATAAAAAGCAGTCACTTTGCAATATGTGTCCATTAATAGTGTCCTACCTATTCCTAGATATCTCCTCTTATATAGGCTGCATCAGCTCCTCAGATCACTATAGCTACAGACCTGTTCAATCTCTCCTAATAGGCTGCCAGCACTGGTTGCTATAGCTACAGACCTGGCTTCTACTGCAGCCTAGTGCAAGTCAGTAAACACACCCCTGAATTCAAAATGAAACCAAGAAAACAGGACTGAGTTAAGATGAATCAATGTAGTGAGACAACCCCTTTAAGGATTGATCAACGATGGCACTAAAATAAAACATGCTAGAACCATTGCTTACAATTATACTCATATCCTATCAGTCATTTTCCAGTCACCTACTATGGATCCCTAAAGCCCATTGTTACAATATATACATATACCTCACTGCACTTATATTAGAATTGTTACGTCATAGCTAACGTGAAGGCTCACTAAGGCTTCCTTCGGATGTTTTTTTAGTTAAAAAAAAAAACTATGAATTTTATGCATTTTTACTAGCTTTTATGGGTGGCTTATCTATTTAGACATGTTTTGCTTTCTGCAGACTTTCTTTTCTCCTTAAAGTCAATGGAAAAATGCAATTCTCCATTAACAATGGACTGCAAAAAGCACCAAAAGTGTAAAAAAAAAAACACCACAAAAATTTAGCTATTTGTATTTTCTTTGTTTCTAAACTACTTATTGACCTACATCAAACAAAAACACTGTGTAATACCACCCTCATAATACGTTATCAAACATTTCATGAGACAAACACAAAAGTGTGATCAACCATTTTGTTCTTTACTGCCTTTGCTGCTCTATAGTCTGTGTCACAAACGCTTAGGCCTGGTTCACACGGCTTATTCAAGCCTTAATTGCGGGACGGATTTCGCCCGCAATTACGGCTTAAGTAAGGGGCGCGGGCGCAGCTCGCCGGCCCCATAGACTCGCATGATCCACGGTGCGTAACCTGCCGGGATAATGTGCATGTCACTTTCTCCCCGCCCGGCGGATTCGCCGAGCGGGGGGGGGGGGGGGGGGGGGGGGAGGAAGGAATCCACTGGTCTCTATGAGAACTGTGGATTACCGTAATGGCTGGGACGGATCCAGCCGTATTGCAGCGCAGTACGGCGCGCAATACAGCTGGAATCCGTCCCTGCAATAAGCCGTGTGAACGGCCCTTTACAGTTATTGCATGACAGTTGTGCAATGTTCTAAGCACCGGGCTTAGATAATACCTGACCCATTTATTGGTGGGTAGTGGATGAAGGATATTGCTATCAAAATAATTTCAGACACTCCAGATTGTAGAGTAAGGTAGAGGAAAAATAATGTAATGGGAAGACAATGTAAAGAATACTTAAAGGGAACCTGTCAGGTGGTTTATGATGCCATATGCAAGATATGATGGAGAGAAACTGAGCTCTGTGATATATAGATTTGCTCATTTTCTGAGTGCAATGCAGAGAAAATCAGTGATTGACAACAATCTCTATACTCACAGTGATTCAGGGAAAGATTTTTGATAAATTGACTGCACACTACAATTATTTTGTTGCAAACACACAAAGGAGTATTTTATTACAAAATTTACTACAGACTCCAGTGAGAATATTTAAATGTGACTGTAAAAGACGTTTCGGTCATCCGACCTCTCTCAAAAAGTCACTGAAATGAATATACAAAAGAAAAACGTATAAAAAAAAAACGGACATCATAGACATAAATACACAACAAAATATATACACTCCATATAAATACACAATCTATACAAGGTACATGTAAATATACATATGTACAAAAAATCCGTCTCTGTTATTAGGATGGAATCACAGTGTTGTATATAATAGAATAATACAGAGTATAACTAGAGAAAATGCAGTATGTTACAGTAATCAAACATTACAGTAACCCTCTGTAGTAGTCTACTCTCAGCTCAGTATGTATGGTACTTTGTTTGAGAGCATACCATATCAATACTTTGTATTGGCTTACCCCTAGTCTGACATTTATTATATCTAGTCTGAGGACATACTGCATTTTCTTGCAACAAAATAATTGTAGTGTGCAGTCAATTTATCAAAAATTTTTGGACTCATATGGTCTGACTTGCACCTTCTACACACATTCTATTCTACGGAGTGCTTTTCCCTATTGAAAACCTTTCCATTCAGGGAAAGATGTCAATGACTATATGTCGGCGGAGTCAGCCGGGCTTTCACTGTCTCTTAAGGAGTCCTATTAGTATTTTCTCTGCTGTTTATTCAGAAATTCTGCTTCACATCATATAAACTTATATACCATAGAGCTCAGCTCTTCTCCTGCTGTCACATCCTGTTCTCGTAATGGAATAAATCACTGCACTACACATTGGTTAAAATCATTAGTTTCTATAGGATCACGCAACATATGGTGAAGAATTGGGCAAAAAAAGGATCAGACATGTTTGATTTCAACAAGCTTTGTCCTGTCCAGAAGATAAACCATTCTTGGATGTTTCTGGAAGTGACAAATTTTCCATTTCAAAATTGTAGCATTGGTTGGTTGGAAAATCTGATCAGTCAAAAGCTCTGTGGGAAAGGTACCAAGTTCCTCCTAAGGAGTGGAATGAACAAGGAAGGGATTGTCTAACGTGAGCACATTTCCATGTTGGCCATTGGCCACTTTGCCCATTTTTAAATGTTTTACATTTAGGGCTAAAGCCAAGAAGATTATATTTATCTGGTTGGTGTTTAATGTTCTCCCTCTTCTCCTTTTATTTTTCTACATTTGTACATATGAAGGGAGATTTTCTTTTTTAAATGAAAAATATGAGACTCCTAAAAGGGCAGTGTACTTCTGCTAGATTATTAATAATCTGACTGCATGCTACAGGGTGATGTATGATATTAAAGCATGTGGCTCAAGGTCAGTTAAGTCCTAACCCTGAGAACCCCTAATGAAAGCACAGTTTGTATCCTAGTCATGTTCAAGAATTCACTGTGCCGCAGGGTGAGGAGTGACAAAAGCTTCACTGTCTAGTGCCCCTTGCCCTCCTGTTACTCCCCTTCCTACAACCTTCCTTACAATGAATGGTCCTCTCTTTGTGGCATCTCCCACTGACACAAAACATTAAACATTCCCTCCATGACAAACTGCTTTTAGATGACCCTGTACCAAAAAATACTTCTACCCCTAGAATTTACAGACCACACTATATTTAGACCAAATGGTCTTCTGCATTTATCATACCATTCACCACTGTGTCAGACCCGCTGCTGTCTCCTTTCTCACCAGCTGTAGGACTAGTCTTCCTGTTAGTACAAAGACAATGATCTGCACAGCAGGATGAAGAGCGCCCCACAAATAGACCCTGCCCTGTGCAATCCATATTTTTGTCATATCTTATGTTTTAGCTCATCCATAGAAAAAGTTAGAGCAGTTATTGAAGGTGGTGTTTCCTTTTTATACTCAAATAGTTACATAGTTTGTTAGGCTGAAAAAAGACAAGACGTCCATCCAGTTCAGCCTATTCTGCTAAAGTGTTGCTAAAGTGTTGATCAAGAGGACGGCAAAAATCTCCATGAGGTAGAAGCCAATTGTCCTCATGTTAGGGAAAAAAATTCCTTCCTGACTCCAATCTGGCAATCGGAATAAATCCCTGGATCAACGACCCTTCTCCAGAATCCTAGTCAAACTTGTTATGTTATCACTCTCCAGAAATGCATCTAAGCCCTTCTTGAACTCTGTTAGTGAATTCACCATGACAATTTCCTCTGGCAGAGAGTTCCACAGTCTCACTGCTCTAACAGTAAAGAATCCCCTTCTATGTTTCTGTAGAAACTTTCTTTCCTCAAGACGTAGAGGATGCCCCCTTGTTCTGGATACAGTCCTGGTTATAAATAAATCTTTAGCGAGATCTCTATATTGACCTTTGATATATTTAAACTTATTTATTATGTCCCCCTGAAGCCGTCTTTTCCCTAATCTTGCTAATTTTTCTCGGTATTACAGTCCACCCAGTCCTTTTTTTTATTTTTGTTGCCGCCTTTGTACCTGTTCAAGCTCTACAATGTTTTTCCTGTGCACTGGTGCCCAAAACTGTACACAATATTCCATGTGTGGTTTAACCAGTGACTTGTAAAATGGGAGAATGATGTTCCCATCATGTGCATCTATGACCCTTTTAATACATCCCATGATCCTATTTGGCTTGGCAGCTGCTGCCTGACACTGGCTGCTACTGTTAAGTTTACTGTCCACCATGATTCCCAAGTTCTTCTCCATGTCACTTTTACCCAGTGTTGTTCCATTTAACATGTAATCATGTAATGGATTTTTCCTCCCATGTGCATAACCTTGCATTTATCTGTGTTAAACCTCATCTGCCACTTCTCTGCCCAGGCCTCCAACTTATCCAGATCCCTTTGTAATAACACATTATCCTTTGAGTCCACATTATACCGTGAGTCCTTATTGTACCATAGATATCCCTGAACCTTCCCACCTCCTATGCACCTTAACTTATGGAGAATGCTTTATGCTGTGTTTCCTTTACTTTTTCTCCATGTGCCATGCTATTGTAATGCAACTTGGTTACACCACAACCAGGTGGGGCATAAAGTTATGGAATAGATTCAGCCAGGAAATAAGTCCCATGTGTGTGACTTATCAACAGTACGACACTATGCAAGAATTTCTGAGTTAAGCTGGCCACAGACCTGAGATTTAGACAGCTGAAAGGATAAATTAAAGCTACACGGGATAGATGACGACTGTCCATTGACATTTGTCAAAAAATTGATATCATCCAAAAGAAGTTCAAAGTAAAGGTTGATTAGTAACTTGATGTTTTAACTAAACAAAATATATCCTTCACCGACCTTGTAACTCAATAAATTGACATCTGGTGTCTCTAATATTTGACCAGCTTAAGTGAAAATTGTTAAAAGGGTGCATGTGGGAGAAATATTTGGTGTAACTTGTTGAGTCACCATTTGGTGACCACATACACAAACAATTTGTGCCCAAAAGGTGAACATCTTTAATACACTGAGTACATTTTACAACTGTTCATAGTTAGGATGAGATTCCTCTCTTAGCCATTGAGGTAGACAAAGAAAGCACTCAAACATAATAATTTTGACCTGGATTATATAAAAGAGAGGAGGTAGTATTCATTATTCTTTTTTATGTCTCTACTTTTTCTGCTCCGTGATCTGATCTGCTTGCATAGAAAGCAGTGGTGTATTACTCTGACCTTAAAGGGTACGTACACATTTTGTGCTGGGAATAACATGGAATTTTGTCAGAAAAGTAAATTTTTATTCTACTCCAGGTTTAAGAGGAGTCAATCCTTTTAGTCATTTGATCTGCCAGACTATGTATCCCTAGCTCATCTTTAACGTGATCTTGTGCTTCCTTGTATTTTAATATGTTAAAGGGGTTTACTTTCTACAAAGATATTACCTTGGTCGGGAGATAAGAGAGATTTTATCTGCTCGAGTGTACACAAATGTCTCTAGGTTACAGACCATGTCTCCCTTCCTAATTAGACAGAGAGCAGGGATTGAAGTCACCATTGTTGGAGGGAGCAGAATCTTTGTCTCTAACAAGATTAGATTGTTTACCTGATAAGCACTTGTTTTCACTCCTGGGAGGTCTGTTGCGTTATTTACTTACATATTAAATCTCCTGCACTTATGTCTCTATAATGCATAGCTAGGAATAGCAGAGCTGATATTTTCATTTTCCTTTGTTCAGTTGCTGTTGAAGGAAACAAAGGTTATATATGTGTGATCCTTTGTGTCTCTATTTTAATGTATTAATCAGTATAATACCTCACAATGTCTTTATAAAATTGCACTTTAAAAGCTACTTGTATAACCATACACTTTTTTATGTGTTAGCAAATGGCCTGTAATGCAGGGGTGGATTCGCTGGACCACCGCAAGCGATCATAGTTTAGCCATGCCAGGGAGCGGAGTCTAAGTAGCCCCCGGTTTTCACCAGAGCCCGCTGCAAAGTGGGATGGACTTGCTGCGGCGGAGGGCTACCAGGTCGCTACTCCTGACGTGACTTGCTTGCGATGGTGGCCGGGGTTTACAGCGTGGTAAAAAATCGAAAATCCAGAGGCGTAGTCAGGGACAGGCAGAAGGGGTCAGGGAAAGGGGGCAGAGGTTCGTGGTCAGAGACAGGCAGACGGTCAGGGCAGGCGGCAAACAGGCAAGGTCAGGAACGTAAGCAAGCGGACTGGTACACGGGAAATCAATACGGACTCCAACACTCTCTAAGGTTACTGAACACACACCAATGAACTGACAGAGAGTGCTGGGGGCGTGTTCCTTAAATAGAACCAGGGCCCGGCAAAAGACCAATTACCTGGACGCTGGCCCTTTAAATCCAGAGAAGCAGCGGGCACGCGCGCGGCGGCCGGGACAGGCAGGCGCAGCGTTCACAGGATCGTGGACGGGTAAGTGGGGCAGCAGGGGGCGGCCGCACCGAGTAGCAGCGCCCGCGACCCCGTGACAGTACCACCCCCCCTTAGGTCTCCCCCTCTTTTTTTTGAACCCTAGTGAGGAGGTCAGGAGACAGGTTGGCCTCAGTTCCCACGCCCACTCCTCCGGCCCGAACCCCGTCCAGTCAATAAGAAAAAACCCGCTTCCCCTTCACTGTCTTCTCCGCCAGCTCCCCCTTTGACCTTTCAAAGATGTTTCAGGAGTCGGCCACGGGAGAAGGCGAGACAGATCCACGGGAGACGCGATTCAGCACCACAGGCTTGCGGAGCGAGACATGGAAGGCGTTCGGGAAACGCAGGGTAGGAGGCAAGCAGAGCTTGTAAGACACTGGATTCAGTCGCCGAAGCACCACAAACGGACCCAAGTATTTAGGGCCTAACTTGTAGCTGGGCACCTTGAAGCGGATGTACCTGGTGGACAACCAAAACCCCCTATCGCCTGGCTCAAATAGGGGCGGGGGCCAAACGATAACCTGTGGGCATAAAGTTTGGTGCGAGCAGGAGCCCGTAGCAGGGCCTGCGTGTGAGCTGCCAGAGAGCCTTGATGCCCTTTACTTGGCCATCCAGGGCAAGGGACATGACACGAGGTAGCTAGGGGGAGAGGTGGGCCGGGATGTAAGCCAAAGACGACAAAAAAGGGGGAGGTCCTAGCGGATTTCGAATCTAAAGAGTTATAGGAAAACTCTGCGCAGGGGAGGAGACCGGACCAGTTATCAGACGATGCGGACACAAAATGCCGAAGTAGGTACCCAACACCTGGTTAACCCTCTCTTACCTGCCCTTTAGTCTGAGGGTGTTATGCAGATGAGAAGTCTAGGTGAACCTGCAATTGACCACACAGAGCCCGCCAAAATTTAGCAATAAACTGGACTGCCCTATCAGAGAAAATATGCAACGGGAGATCGTGCAAACGGAAAACATGACTGAAAAAATGTTGGGCCAGCTGGGGGGCAGAGGGCAACCCAGGCAGAGGGATAAAGTGAGCCATCTTGGAAAAACGATCGGTCACCACCCAGATGACCGTGTTTCCAGATGAGGGCGGGAGATCTGTAATGAAGTCCATGGCTACATGGGTCCAGGGTTTTTCCGGCACAGGGAGGCTGTAGAAGGCCTGCGGGTTTGAGACGAGGGACCTTATTACGGGCACAGGAGGTGCAGGCCAGAACAAAGTCCCTGACATCTTGAGCGAGGGTGGGCACATAATAGGGGAGACCAGTTGTAGAGATCTTGGACTCTTGGATGCCAGTGTACGAGAAGAATGTCCCCACTTCTGGATTCTAGGCCGCAAGGCAGGACGCACATACCTCTTCCCGGGAGGTAAGTGTTGAAGATCCATGGGGGCAGCCGTGACGAGTCATTCTGGGGGGACTATGTGCTGTGGAGGAGACTCAAAAACCCACCGTATTGAAAAAGCGGGATAGAGCGTTCAGCTTTGACGTTTTTCCGGTGGGCCGAAATGTAGAAGGGAAAAGTCAAAACGGGCAAAAAAAAAGCGCCCTCCTGGCTTCCCGGGGATTCAGGCGTTTGAGCCGACTGAAGATATGGGAGGTTTTTATGGTCGGTGAAGATGTTAATAGGGTGGCGAGCCCCCCCAAAACAGGTGACGCCTTTCTTCTAGAGCCAACTTTATGGCCATTTAATTCGCGATCACCAAGGGTATACCTCTTCTCGGCGGGAGAGAAAGTTTTGGAGAAAAAGCCACAAGTATGTAGTTTTCCTGAGGAAGATCTCTGCAGGAGGACAGCGGGCAGCACCACAGAAGACGCGTCCACTTCCAAAAATAAACGGGCGGTTAGGGTCCGGGCGAGACAGGACCGGAGCAGATGAGATGCCGTTAGACGGTTGAAGGCTCTTGAGCTTCTGGGAGCAAGATTTGGGATTGGCTTTTTTCTAGTTAGAAGCCACCAAGGGAGCCACAACGTAGAGAAGTGGGAATAAATTCTCCCGGGTTTTTGGGAAAAAGCGATGGATGCGGGGGTCGCCCTGAGGGCCTGGCGGATGTGGTGGCGATGAGTCCCCGCGATCAGGAGAAAAAATTAGAATATCGTCCAAGTAAACAAAAACAAGACGTTTGAGTAGGTCCCGGAAGATCTCATTGACAAAAATTCTGAAACACAGCAGGAGCGTTGCAGAGACCGAATGGCATAACGAGATACTCGAAGTGGCCATCCCGCGTATTAATGCCATTTTCCACTCATCGCCTTCTCGAATGCGAATCAGGTTATAAGCATCACGTAGATCCAGCTTGGAAAAGATTCTTGCGCTACGCAGGCGGTCGAAAAATTCTGATATCAAGGGCAGAGGATAGCGGTTCTTTACCATAATTTTATTTAAGCCCCGATAGTCATTTCAGGGTCGGAGAGACCCGTCTTTTTTTCTCCATGAAAAAGAAGCGGCTCCTGCTGGAGAAGAGGACTTACAATGAAGCCTTTAAGGAGGTTCTCAATGATGTACTCCCGACATAGCCTTAGTCCCGGGACGGAGAGGGGATAGACCCGGCCCCGGGGGGGAGTACAGCCAGGTTGTAGATCTATGGGACAATCATAAGGCCAGTGTGCAGGAAGAGTCTCGGCCCGTCCTTTCCGAAAAGACGTCCGCAAAGTCCCCTGTATGGCGTAGGTAGGCCTGGTGGAGGCTTGGCAGATCTCAGGGAGGCGACCTGAGGAGCAGGTTGCGGCTTCGACAGGCAATGCGAGAGACACGCGGAACCCCAACGCATGACTTCACCTGTGTTCCAGTCCAAGGTCGGGGTATGGTATGCAACCATGGAAAGGCCCAGAAGGATTTTTAGACGAGTATCGAGGTAGGACGAGAAGTTGAAAAGTCTCCTTGTGAAGAACCCCAATCTGCAGGTGAGGGAGCAGTCGAATGCGGATAGCAACCTTAAGGGCATTCGCCACTGACCGACGAGACGGGAACATAGGCTTCTGAACCAAATCACTGGGAGACGAAACCTGGGTCACAATTCGTGGCTTATGAAATTTTCTGCAGATCCTGAATCAATAAAGGCGTTGGCCTGAAAGGTGCTGTCCGGTGAAAAAACCAACACATACCCGGGATGGTCCCGACGGGGAGAGGCCGCTCTGAAACCTAGGGTCGCCTCTCCTACGAGCCCTAGGTGCGGAAGTTTTTCCCCGGGGGGGGAAACCGGACAGTCCCCAATAAAAAAGGCCAGAACCGCCACAAAAGAAACAAAAGCTGCTTCTGACGACGCTGTGAACGTTCCTCCTGGGACAGGTGGCTCTCTCAACCTGCATAGGTTCTTCCTCGGAAACCGTCGGAGGAGGGAGAGGTGGCCGTTGGAACGTGGGAGCCAAGCGGGGTAAACGGCGTGGACGGACGACCTCCCGTTGAAGGCGTAGCTCTTGTTGCCTTTCGGCGAACCGAATATCGACTCGGGTGGCTAAGTGGATTAAAGTCATCCAAAGCAGCTGGTAGAAACCGAGCGGGGAGCTCAAACCTTGATTCGTCCCGAGAAACCTTGCCAGAACGTCCCCCACCAAAGCTTCGTTATTCCAGTCCAGCTCCGAAGCGAGAGGGGCGAAAAATGCACAGAATACTGACCGACTGTGGTGTCGCCCTGACAAGCCGGCAGCAGTGCTGCGGCGGCCGAAGAAGTACGGCCTGGTTCCTCAAAGACCGTGCGGAACCCCCGGAGGAAGGTTTGGAGGTCAGCTGTCAGGGGATCTCGATACCAGAGTGGCGTGGCCCAAGCCAAGGCTTCTCCAAACAAGAAGCTAATTATGAAGGCCACCTTGGCACGCTCTGTAGGGAATTGATGCCCATCATCTCGAGGTGGATGGAGCACTGGCTGATGAACCCACGGCATTTCTTGGGGTCTCCATCGTAGCGTGAGGGGAGCGGCAGATGCAGAGATGGTCCCGAAGCCGGAGCAGGTAGAGCAATGGATGCCGTAGCAACGGATGCAGGTGCGGTGGCGGCAGCCGGTGGAGGTAGACGGGCCGCAAGGTTCTGCAGCATGGCCGCTAGTTGGTCAATACGTTGGCTCTGATGGGCGACTGCCGTTGTGACGTCCACGAGGTCGGGCAGAGGTACCCTGGCGGAATCCATGGCCAGTTCGTACTGTAATGCAGGGGTGGATTTGCTGGACCACCGCAAACGATGATCGTTAAGCCATGCCAGGGAGCGGAGTCTAAGTAGCCCCGGTTTTCCCCCAGAGCCCGCCGCAAAGCGGGATGGACTTGCTGTGGCGTGAGGCTACCAGGTCGCTACCCCTGACGTGACTTGCTTGTGATGGCGGCCGGGGTACAGCGTGGTACAAAATCGTAATCCAGAGGCGTAGTCAGGGACAGGCAGAAGTTCAGAGCAGGCGGCAGAGGTTCGTGGTCAGAGACAGGCAGACGGTTAGGGCAGGCGGCAAACAGGCAAGGTCAGGAACGTAAGCAAGCGGACTGGTACATGGGAAATAAATACGGACTCCAACACTCTCTAAGGTTACTGAACACACACCAACGAACTGGCAGAGAGTGCTGGGGGTGTGTTCCTTAAATAGAACCAGCAGCCAGAACAGGCAGGCGCAGCGTTCACAGGATTGTGGACGGGTAAGTGAGCCTGCGCCGGGACCCGAGCAGCAGGGGGATGGTAGCGACCCCCGTGACATGGCCGCATATATAATCTGTTTGTAAAGGATAACTGTTATAGAATGTATTATGTGTAATGTCTATTCCACCCACAAGATGGAGTCTGTGTTCAGACGCACCCTGATAAGACAAAATGGCCACTGGCTTTAGTTATTTTTCTTCTCTCTATCAGAGAGAGGAGGGTCATTTAAAATGTAGATAAGAAGAGACAATTAAGAGGGTGGATGTAAGGTTACATGTTGCTTAAGGAATGTGTACACGCCCAACCTGTTAAAAACTTGAGTCTGTGCAATAAAGTTTGGAGAACTCTTTTGTCTGAGAAAGTGTCAGGCTGTGATTTCTCTCTCTGGCATGTGCCAACCAATATACTGATTTGATCCCCTGCTGGAAAGTAAAGCCCTTTTGCGGTTCCATCTACAACACAGGAACTAAACAAGATTTAATCAACTGCTAGCTTACACACTTTTTTTTTTTTTTGGTTATCGACCACCTCTCCCTGCTGCTTTTCTTACATGTTTGCTCTTAGCTGCTGTCTGACCATAGTGAGTCACTCCCTGCTGAGTCATATCTCTAGCACAGGAGCCCTTTTACCTAAGTTAATGACAAATTTTAAACTTTAGAGCTCTGTAGCTAGGAATAGCAGAGCTGACTCACCCACAGCCTGACCAGGAAATGTCAGCCTGAAGCTACCTGTGGCTCTACGAAACAGCATGATGAGACAACCCCTTCAATCTTCATGTAATTAAAACAGTTCTACAATTTTCTAATTGACTTTAGTGTTTTATTCTTTACCTAGTTTAATATATGTTTGCTGTCAGTGAATGAGACCACCCATGTTCACATTCAGAAGCAGCAAAGTAGTAAATAGTCCTGTTCTCAGTTAAGAAGTGGACATACATCTATTTTAGATAATGCTAAATACATGATGAGCAACAGCACAGATCTCTTAGGTAGTTTGCTACAATGTATGAATCTACATTCCATTTTGTTTAGCTCACAAAGAATAAGACTAGGTAGCTATGTGATTCTCTGCATTCAAAACACAAGTGTTCTCATTAAATGACAAAATTCAAGTAAAAGTGCAAAGTATGTTATACAGTTGTTCAAATAAGCTCAAGGTAAGAGAGATAGGACTCCAGCACCATCTATAGGAAGTAGCATTCTTTAAAATCACATCCAACCCCCCAAAGAGCCTTGAAACATCACTAGTAGTTAAAGCCAAGCCAACATCTGCAGACAGCTGCTTTGGAGTGTTTTCCCCTCTTCAGTGCAGAGGAGGGTACTAGCTGACTAGGTAAGAAGCTTTAAAAAAAAGCTTAAAAGGGATCATTAAAGAGAGGTACCAAGAATGTATATGGCGACTTGCAGGGCATGAATGATCCACTAAAATTAAAATATACTCAAATAAGCTAAAAAGAAGACCGGACTCCAGTACCACCTATGGGAAGCAGTGTTCCTTAAAGGGGTTGTCTCATCTCATCTGTTTCATAGAATGCATGAATGAAATAATGCTGCTTTGCTCTGTGACTTCCTGGTCAAGCTGTCTGTAATTAGCATATGAGCTCCTTGTATTCAGACTTCTGCTAATTAGATAAATCTCATGCTGTCAGGACCAGAGAAGCTTCTGAGTTTAAGTAAACAGTAGTAATTACTGGCTATTGTCTGGAAGATCAGATAACAAACAAGCTCTCACTGTCCGGAGTTCTGTGCTGCTGGGACCTGTGTGATGACGTCACTCCCTGCTATCAGATAGAACAAACAGCAGGGGGGGGGAGAAGTACATAGGTCGGTAGCTTGGTGAACCAGAGAGAGCTCAGAAGGTAATAAAATCACTTGTAGCTCCTTAACAACAAAAAAATAAATTAACGCAATATATTTGAAAAACATCTTTATTTAGTGTTCCCAACATGTTGAAAGCTAATCTTTGTAGCAAGACAACCCCTTTAAAGTCACATCTGATCCAAATTTATAGTCCTAGAACATGACTAGAAGTTTAATAAGACAGTGATTAAGCATTATTTATATATATGAAAAACTCATTATGACCGTGATATGTGAATACAGGCTAAAAATATGCAATGTTATGAAGGCTTTGTGGTAATCAGCCCCTAATTTCACTATCATTTACTGTCATATTAATCACATTTTTGAAAAAGCTAAAATCTTTAATAAATTGTATCCATGTCCTATATCCTTATGCATGACCATTAGCTAATAATAGAGTATATCTGAAGAGAAACATTTGGCTTTATACGCCTATGAATTATGCAGTATATGAGAACCAGAAATATTTAAACCATGCTATTTTCTGCCAAACTATGGAAGGTTTTACATTCATAATTGTAGACAATACAAAAACATTTAAACATTTTTGTTCCAAATAATATAAATGTAAAGAAGCATTGGAAAGGAAGCCTGGATGATACCCCTTGTGTAATAGCTGCCATACTGATAATGTCATCAAGCCTTTTAAGAAATACATATAGTTAATAAGTAGATGAATAGCACATCCCAATCAAAAGCCTGGGGATCCTACAGGTGATTTATAGAGGGAAGTATTCATTATATGCACATATTTTAAACAGAGTTCCAAACCTAAACCCCAATATCCTACTATATTAACCATGTCATATTTATAGGGTCCAGAAAGCTGAGATTTGGGCACCTGCTCAGTATGTGTTTATACTGGAGAATTTGCAATTACTTGTGTTTTTATCTGTAGACTAACAAAACAGCCAGATGCAAAGATGATGCAAAGTTTTGACTTAACCATGGAGAGATATTCTTCTGTGACACCCACAGTTCTCCATTGAGTAACGTCTGTCAAACAAAGAGTATGTTCACACCTCTCATTTGGATGCTGTTTCTGACATGTATTCAAGTGCAGAATTTGTGTCAGAAACGGCGTCCAAATCAGACTACAATCCGCTTCAAATTGTTTCCAATGGAAAATCATTCCACACAACGTTGATTTTCTGTGGAGTGGATTTATTTTCAGGGTTGAGGAAAATCGGTGCTGAAAAGAACTGATGTTAATTCTATTAAGCAGATTCAGTGCTGGATCAGCTCTGAAATTGCCCATGGAATTGAATGGAGAGCAGAAAATCAGCACCCAATCCACATCAAGATAAGTTTGACTTAGTTTAGAAGTGCATTTGGCGTGGACCTGCACCCGCATCCACATCCGATCAGCATCAAAACCACATGCAATCAACGTCCAAAATCCACATCTAATCAGCGTCAAAACCACATGCAATCAACGTCCAAAATCCACATCCAATCAGCGTCAAAACCACATGTAATCAGCGTCCAAAATTTGCAAATTCGTGTAGAAATTTGCACTTACTGGAGCAGATTTTACAAGTGAATTCTACTCTGTAGTTTTTTGTACTGTTGTATGACATGGGAGGAGCAGAGTTGACCAAAGTCCTATTATACAGTATTTCATTATGCATTTATATTGTAGCATCATCTTTTTTTATATTACTTTACATGGCACAATGTTATAGCTGTAAAAGACAGTGTGTTACTGACAAATGAATGACTGTTTGCAAAATACATGTACATTCTTAGGATTTTAGGCCATTATATAGTTAATATCCAGAATGCATGTTCTCTAGATGAAGAATACACTCCATAAGTACAGTTATAACCAGCCGTATCCCTAGATACATCATTTTCTGTGTGTTCTGACTCTCCCTAGAGTGGAAACTGCTTTGCTTCCTGGATTTACAGCCTGGCCCATAAAATTACATCCACAGCCGTGTAGTCAGATACAGATGAGCACCCATACTGCATGACAAGAGAGGAGACCATATGACAACAGAGGTATTGTTGAGCAAAGACAGACAATACTCCTATTGCGTTCTACTAATGTAGGATAAACTTATTATCCAATGCTGAAAATCTGCAGACTTCTTAAGCAGGAAATCACTTGTGCTATGTAATTACGTGAAATTTAGGGTTTTGAAAACAAGTTAAAAAATTACTTAATGGTCCACAGTCATAAATAACTAAGCCCTTAAAGGGGTTTTTCCACAATCTCATTTCATACCTCCTGCACCCAGCTCTTCAGCTCTGGGTGCTCAGAAGGGGACGTGTGTGATTTGTTTGAATTGCATATCATGTGACCCAGCAGGATAACGTCACCAGGGCTTTCCTCTCTTTATTCAAAGAAAGGTCTGTTTATGAGTAGAACTGTAAGTAGCTACATTGTAGCTCAGAGGTAAAACTTTTGCCTCCAGCCACAAGGGTCCTCAGTTCAAATCCCTATTGGTACCAAACCTGTGGATTTTATTTCTCTTTTATCAATGCACAGACCTCATTGAGGTTTCTTTTTTTTTTATTTGCACTGTTTGACTAATTACTAAGGAGCACAGAGGACAGGAGTAGAATGACAGCATCTGGGGTTTGAACACTCAGTAGCTGCCTGAGAGGAGAGGTGATGTCTGAGCACGTGCAACTAGAAGTGAGGAGCTCTCAGCCCTGGTCGTATCCCCTGGAGATGAGCTGTAAACACTGGATCACTAAAGGAGCAGCTAAAACAAAAACGGTGCAGAATTTTCAATAATGATGAATAGTGAAAATGTTTATTATTTAATTTACAAACTTCCCACGTCAATTTTACTCCTTGGCAAAACCCCTTTAAGGCTTAACCCCCTCAAGAACCTTGCGGTTTTTTTGGTTGACATGTTCGTTTTTTTCCTCCTTGCCTTCCAAAAGCCAAAACTTTTTTATTTTTCCATCTGTCTAGACATATGAGGGCTTTTATTTTGTAGAGCAAGATGTATTTTCTAATGGTGTTATTTATATTACCATAGAATATACTGAGAAACTACAAACAAATTCTAAGTGGGACAAAATGTGAAAAAAACCATTGTGGACGTTTTTTTTTTAGGACGTTCACTCTCTGGTATAAATGATGTGTTCCCTGCATTATGCATGTTGATACAATTCTGGCAACACCAAACATGTAGGGTTTTTGTTATGTTTTGCTACCATAAAAAAATACCAAACATTTTCTTAAATTTGCGCCACGGGGCCATTTTTTGAGGCCAATAACTTTTCTGTACTAACACCTATGGACTTGAGTGAGGGGGCATCTTCTGAAGTGTAATTTTTATTGCCACCAGTTTGGAATGTATGCAACTTTTTAAATCAATTTTATTCCTATTTTTAGAGGATGTAAAATGACCAAAAAAACCCCGCAATTTTGGCAATTGGAATTTTTTTCTTCTACGGCGTATGGGATAAATGATGTTATATTTTAATAGATAAAACTTTTTTGGATGCAGTGATACCAAATATGTGTAACTTTTTTTATTTTGTGTTTTTTATTTGTAAAATGGAAAAAGGGAGGTGATCTGAACTTTTATTTTTTTTATTTTTTTTTAACATGTTCATTTTTTATTTTTTTTATTTTAACTGTGTTCTCTAGGGTGCTTCACCACTAGTTGGCGCGATTGTTTATACAGTCTAATGGATTGTAATACAATGCATCAGGGTGTAAAAAGATGGTGGTTTTACTACTTTCTGTCTGGGGCAGGAAGTAGTAAAACAGAAAACATGGCAGCGATGGAAGCCTTCAAAAGGCTTCCAGCTGCCCTGTTGACCGTCAGAACCCGCGATTTCGGCATGGGCGCCCTGATCGGAGTGAGAAACGGTGCACAGCACCGCTTCTCATTCGTTTGGAGGTCGCGGCCATGTTTGCGGCGTCTAAGGGGTTAAAAAGCATGCGATGGTGTTGGCACCATTCCGCGTTGCAAATAGTGGCTGACAACTGGTGGCTACGTTGTGGGAACGCGCTGTGATCCCACTACATAGCCACTTAACGACCCTGGGACGTACTCATACATCCAGGGTCGTTAAGGGGGTGTTTCCACTGAGCCACTCTTCCTGGTTACAGAACGAGGAAGGTGGCGCTTGTGACTGACCTCCCCATTTATTTCTAGAGAAGGATAACATTAGATCACTTGTCTGTCAGGGCACTTATAATAATAATAATGATTATAATAATAAAATAGTAATCTTTATATAGTATAAAGATATTACTCAGCATTTTACAATGTAGAGGGTATAAGTACAGACAAAAAACAAACATTACATAGTAAAAAGGTAAACAGATCAGACACAAGGTATGAGGGCCCTGCTCACAAGAGCTTACAATCTATGTGGATGTAGGGGTGAATGAAAGTTTTAGCTGACCAATCACGTCATCATCATCTAGAGACGCATTGGTTGCATTTGAAATAGTTTTCCAGTAACTGAGTGAAATATCTATATTTCAGAATGATATTTTTTAAAAGAATGTTCCCAGAACATCATTCATCCTTTGCCCGATGTCATTGAACGTTTGAATGACTGAATATATTCACGGGTTGTTCATCCTTGAACCTACTTTTATCTATTGCACATTGCTACCATCTATCTCCTCCAAAACAAGTAGTAGGGTCCTTAAGAAAATTGTTGCTGGCATTAGGGTACGCCAAGATCAATATAGACTCGTAATATTTGATTAAGATGACGGTACAGGTACAAAAAATAACAATAGCCTTTAACATCTAAACCAAACATCCATTACCCAATACAAATCACAAAACAGGCGAGTAGGAGGAAAGAATCCATTCCATGCTTAAAAAAAAAAAGATGAATAGACAAAAGTACAGAAAATTTCCCTACCTAGAATGACTGGCAGGAAACATAGCAAATTTTTGGGTCTCATATGTTCACGCTCTGAACAATTACGTATGAGTCTTACTGTGAAGGACAGACAAAATCTGGAGACATGTGCAAAGTGACAAAAAATATTATGTCACAGGAGTTTTCAATCTTCCCAGAGTGTCTGGATTTTAAAACCAGTCAAATACAGACTGTAAAACCATCCACATAGACTTCAATTGAAAATCTGTGTTGTAGTCCACACGACGGATTATCTGAGGTTGGATTTCAAAACCGGCGCATTTTCAAAAAACTTAGAACATACTCAATCTTCCACCATTTACTATTAAAGTCAATTGGATGGCATGAAAAATGACCAGAAAGCTTTGTGCATAGAATTTGGTGCAGATCAGCGTCTAAAAACTCGATAGCGCTCTATGATGCAAAGACGATTGAAAAACCGAATCTGCAAACCATTTTAAAATCTGACAGATTTGTGTGGAAAATACTGTTCAATTTACTCTATGGACGCCACCATTTTAGACTGCAGAATCCAATGAGTATTTTGTCCTTTGTACTGAAAGTAATGGAACATTTAGTTTTGTTAATATTTATTTCTTCTTTGTCAAGCAATAGATCATCCCGTGTGCGTCTATGTGCTTGCATCCCAGCTCTTTCTAGGTCCCACTTGGGATACTTTCTACGTTGTAATCTTGTGGAAATGTTTTTATTTCCTGTTGATAACCATCTGTAGTGGAACAGTTATACTTTGCCCTCAACATTTCACCTAAAGGTATATTGCTTGGGGGGGACATGATTCAGCATGTATTATTGTATTTATTACCGATACTTAACAAAAAAAACCTGTTTTACCAATGTCACCCTCACTTCCGGTAAGTGTAATATCCAGAAAATCAATCCGATGAGTATGAAAATGAAAGGTACATTTTAGACCATAATATTATTATTTAAGTGGTCTCTGAAGTGTGGTAAAGGCACCACCCCGGAAGCCCAAACAAAAATGAGGTCTTCTATGTAGCACTTATACCCCACTATCACAGACAAAAAAGAGCTACCCAAAAGGCCATGAAAATATTGGCCAAAGCAGGTGACAATTTTGCCCCCATAGCCGTTCCCAAAAATAATCTCCACCAAACATTAAAAATTGTGTTTTGGTAAATACTGAGTAACTTGAAACAAAAAATCAATAAGTATAGTATCAAAATTAAGGTAAACCTTCAAAAACCATCTGAGGACCATGAGGGCAAAACCATGTGGGATACATGTATAGAGGGAAGATACATCTACCATAAACCAGATATTATTTTGTTGATAGACAAAATCTTTCAAATTATTTAGAACATGCTTGGCATCACATATGTATGTGGGGATATTGGCGATTAGTGGCTGCAGGTAGCTGTCCAACCATGCTCATTAAGAGAACCTATTACCATTGGGAGAAAGGGATGAGGGAAAACCCTTAATATTAGGGAAGGAAAGAAAGATGTGTGTAATAGGAAAATCTACTATCAAAAAAATCTGCTTGTTTCTAAATAAGAATTCCCACTGACATTTCTTCCACTATAATTGACTGAAGGACCCCTTTAAATTTGGAGGTAGGGTCAGATAATAATCACACATAAGTATTAGTGTCCTGCCTTATAACACAGTCTCCCATATTTTGTAAGCTTTTTATATGCTTTACTTGGGGAGACATCGTAAAGAGATGTTAACTCCATTTCAACGAATTCCTGAAATTTATCAAGTGAAGCTGTTCTGAAGGTGCTTTGTCGATTATTACAATTCTCTGTTGCTCAGAAAGATGCTTTATGGTGCACTGTGTAGCACATGTTGTTGGTTTCTATGATGTTATATGGAGGAGAGATGGGGATGGTGTGGCAAGCTGCTGGGCTGGTGCTAACCTTCATGGAAGGCACTGTGTGACGAGCTAATCATGTCCAAGTGACAAGGTACCCAAATTTAGTGTCCCCTGCCTAGTGTATCTGTACATGTGTGTCCCCCTTTCCTGTTTACTGTATATAGTAATGTGCAAACCCACTCCCCCATATATTATATATAGTGATGTGTGACTCTTGCTTCTTGCCTATATGAAGGATGGAATATACAGTGGGGAAAATAAGTATTTGATTAACTGGTAATTTTGCAAGCTTTCCACCCTACAAAGAATGTAGAGGTCTGTAATGTTTATCATAGGTGTACTTCAACTGTGAGAGACAGAACCTAATAAACATCCAGAAAATCACATTGTATGATTTTTAAATACTTAATTTGCATTTTATTGCATTAAATAATTATTTGATACAATAGGAAAACAGAACTTAATATTTGGTACAGAATATAATTGTTTGCAATTACAGAGATCAGATATTCCATGTAGTTCTTTGCACACACTGCAGCAGAGGTTTTGCCCACCCCTTCATACAGATCTTCTCCAGATCTTTAAGGTTTTGAGGCTGTCACTGGACTACATTGAGTTTCAGTTCCATCCAAAGACTTTTGGTTGGGTTCAGGTCTGGAGACTGATGAGGCCACTCCAGGAGCTTGAAATGCTTCTTAAGGAGCCACTCCTTAGTTGCCCTGGCTATGTGTTTCAGGTCATTGTCCTGAAGATAGACCCTGCCACAATCCATCTTCAATGCTCTTACTGAGGGAAGGAGGTTGTTGGCCAAAATCTTGTGTTACATGGCCCCATCCATTCTCCCTCCAATATGGTTCAGTCGTCTTCTCTCCTTTGCAAAAAAAGCACCCCCAAAGTATGATGTTTACACCCCCATGCTTGGGTCAGTGTTCTTGGAGTTGTACTCATCATTCTTCATCCTTCAAACACGACGAGTAGAGTTGATACCAAAAAGTTCTATTTTGGTCTCATCTGACCACATGACCTTCTACCATGCCTCCTTTGGATCACCCAGATGATCATTGGCGAACTTCAAAAGGGCCTGGACATGTGCTGGCGTGAGTAGAGGAACCTTGCAGGATATTAATCCATGACGGCGTAGTGTGTTACTAAAGGTAATCTTTGAGATTGTGGTCCCAGCTCTATTCAGGGCATTGACCAGGTCCTGCCATGTAGTTCTGGGCTGATTCCTGACCTTTCTCAGAGTTCTCTTTACCCCATGGGGCGAGATCTTACATGAAGCCCCAGATCAAGGAAGACTGACAGTCATCTTGTGTTTCCTCCATTTTCCAATAATTGTGCCAAAAGTTTTTGTCTTCTCACCAAGCTGCTTGCCTATTGTTCTGTAGCCCATCCCAGCTTTGTGCAGGTCTACAATTTTGTCCCTGGTGTCCTTAGACAGCTCTTTGGTCTTGGCCATGATGGAACGATTAGAGTGTGATTGGTTGAGTGGACAGGTGTCTTTTATACAGGTAACAGGGTCAAACAGATGCAATTTCATACAGGTTATAAGTGCATAGTGGGAGGGCTTCTTAAAGAAAAACTAATAGCTCTGCGAGAGCCAGATTTCTTGCTGGTTGGTAGGTGATCAAATACTTATTTCATGCTATAAAATGCAAATTAATTATTTAATAATCATACAATGTAATTTTCTGCATTTTTTTTACATTCTGTTTTTTCACAGCTAAGTGTTCCTACGATAAAAATTACAGACCTCTCCATTCTTTTTGGTGGGAAATCGCCACTGTATGTCTGTAAAGCAGTATCTTCATTGGCTGGTGTAACTACAGGCAGTCCCCTACTTACATCGTTCGACTTACATACGTCCCCTAGTTACAAACGGAGACTTATGGGGCGTGGCTGACATTCAACACTGAGTCACGCCCCATGATAACCAAGTGCCAGCATGCCACAGCTGCACATGAGATACAGAACGTTAGGTGAAATCTTCTAAAAAAGGGCACAGACAGCAAAACAAATTTAAAAACCCTTCCCTGTTCTGTACTATCCAAAACTAAAACAATTTTTTTTGCTGGAATTACATTTAATAAATATACCTGTTCCGACTTACATACAATTTAAACTTAAGAACAAACCCTATCCCGTTTGTAACCCGGGGACTGCCTGTACCTCATCAAGGAGATGGCAGAGCAAGAATATTGAAGTTTGTTGCTTGCAAACACAGTTACACAGTGTAAACTGAGTTTGCCTGGGATGCAAAAAAAAGGTCTGTATTCTTTTTAGAAAGGGTAAGTTCACATGATAGTTTCCAACATGGAATTTTATGTCGGTTCTACAAAACAACTCCCATTCATTTGAATTGGCAGTTTATGCTGTATTTCATACTGTGAAGTACAGAGCTGATATTTGCATTCCACAAATTTGGAAAAAAAAGAATAGATGTGAACATTCCTTAAAGCGGATCCTGCTCATATTTGCTTCAGGCAGGTGTGACGCAGCTTAGTGCTATTGATATGGAGCTAAACCACGTCCAAATTAGAGATGAAAACTGCCTCTGTAAAGAGAATCTGAGATATTGCTGATAGGAAAAACCTGATGTGTGGACATACCTGAACAGTGCTATTTATCAAATAAATGGGGCTGGACTGCAATACCAGCCACAGCCATCTAATGGCGCTCTAGAACCCTTTTCAACTTTGGAAAATAAAAATATGAATCCGAAAAGTCCATAGTGCTTAGTCTATTTCTGGTTCTGTAACCTATTATTCTGCCCGATCAGACAGTTGCTTGCACAATAAGAATGAGAGTGGAATAATGTCTCCTCTAATTCATACTCCATGTGTCTGAAGCTCCTCTCATCAGTTCTGTATCTGTAATATGAATTCAACACAGATCTGAGAGCTGGCAACAAGCAACCCCCTTCTTGTCTTGTCTCTAAAGCTGCATGTTATGAAAGGCTTTTAATGATGGCAGAGCGAACAGAAGCTGGTGCAGACGGAAAGACAGAGAAAGATCCTATTCACAGACTTCTATGCGGCTGCAGCTGGGTGAGGGGGCCGCTCAGATTTGTGCCAAACGCTGACAGGGAGCCAGAAAAGACTGCAGGCTGAGTGGAACCGTTTCTCTGAGCCATGCCAAGTACACAGCTCCTTAGATACCTCGGAGATATGCGATGACTGCCAACCTGGCTGTTCTTTAAGGGAACGCAAATGCTTAAAAAGGCTAAAGTTAAATGGGTTGTCTCACTACAGGAAATGATTTTTATGTTAAAGATCTTGCAAAAACAAGTCACTTTGCAATATATGTCCATTAACAGTGTCCTACCTGTTCTGAGATATCTCCTCTTGTATGGACTGCATCAGCTACTCTGGTCGCTTTAGCTACAGACCTGTTTACTCTCTCATGACAGGCTGCCAGCACTGGTTGCTATAGCTACAGACCTGGCTTCTACTGCAGCCTAGTGGAAGCCAGTAAACACGCACCTGAATTCAAAGTGAAACCAAGAAAAAAGGACTGAGACAAGATGAATCAATGTAGTGAGACAAACCCTTTAACCTGTCACCAGCCCAAAATATATAATAAACGTAGGTGCAATGATGGCTTTTCTGCTGCCTTAGATGACAACTTAAACAAAGCCCCCAACATCCTCCCACCTTGTATATGAATGTGGGAATGACGGGCGCTAATACACTGGTCTGTAGGGAAATGACCAATGCACCTTGACAGATACTGAGAATGGTATATCTCCTGACTGTTTCTCCTATGCATATTAAGGAATCACTCCAGTTTTTTCCCCTTAGTACATTAGGTGCATATCAGTTCCAGTAATTTTGCTTACCTGCAGCTGAATACAGGATTTCTGACCGATGCAGTAATGTTCTGATGAGTCATGTTACCTAAACTCTGATTTGCTGATAGACACCACGCATTTCATGTTATTCTCTTTATGCATTTCTATGAGACCGTTTTTAAACATTCCACTGAGATGAATAAAGAGATTAATTTCTGGGTCATACAACCACGCTGTGTTTTCAGGTCACATGACTCAGTTGCAGCAGTGATAAATCCTATACTGTAGGTAAGCAAAATTACTGACACTACTGTGCACCTAAAAGCATTGTCTAATGAACTAAAGGAGGAAAAAACCCAGAGTGGCCTTTTAATGGAGTGAGATTTGCAGATGCCACCATATGACCGCAGGGAACAGACAACCTGGGATGCCTATTCTTGAGATTAGGAAGGTTTCTCAGCAGTTACATGCCACACAGTCAGACACTTATGACATATACGGTGCCTTGCAAAAGTATTCAGCCCCCTTGAACTTTTCAATCTTTTGCCACATTTCAGGCTTCAAACATAAAGATACAAAATTAAATTTTATCTACAACAAGTGGGACACAATTGTGAAGTGGAACGAAATGTATTGGATATTTTAAACTTTTGTAAAAAAAAAAAAACAACTGAAAAGTGGGGCGTGCAATGTTATTCGGCCCCCTTAAGTTAATACTTTGTAGCGCCACCTTTTGCTGTGATTACAGCTGCAAGTCGCTTGGGGGATGTCTCTATCAGTTTTGCACATCGAGAGACTGAAATTCTTGCCCATTCTTCCTAGGAAAACAGCTGGAGCTCAGTGAGGTTGGATGGAGAGCGTTTGTGAACAGCTGGAGCTCAGTGAAGTTGGATGGAGAGCGTTTGTGAACAGCTGGAGCTCAGTGAGGTTGGATGGAAAGCGTTTGTGAGCAGCTGGAGCTCAGTGAGGTTGGATGGAGAGCGTTTGTGAACAGCTGGAGCTCAGTGAGGTTGGATGGAGAGCGTTTGTGAACAGCTGGAGCTCAGTGAGGTTGGATGGAGAGCGTTTGTGAACAGCTGGAGCTCAGTGAGGTTGGATGGAGAGCGTTTGTGAACAGCTGGAGCTCAGTGAGTTGGATGGAGAGCGTTTGTGAACAGCAGTTTTCAGCTCTTTCCACAGATTCTCGATTGGATTCAGGTCTGGATTGTGATTGGCCATTCTAACACCTGGATACGGTTATTTGTGAACCTTCCATTGTAGATTTTGCTTTATGTTTGGGATCATTGTCTTGTTGGAAGATAAATCTCCGTCCCAGTCTCAGGTCTTTTGCAGACTCCAGCAGGTTTTCTTCCAGAATGGTCCTGTATTTGGCTCCATCCATCTTCCCATCAATTTTAACCATCTTCCCTGTCCCTGCTGAAGAAAAGCCCAAACCATGATGCTGCCTCCACCATGTGTGACAGTGGGGATGGTGTGTTCAGGGTGATGAGCTGTGTTGCTTTTACGACAAACATATCGTTTTGCATTATGGCCAAAAAGTTTGATTTTGGTTTCATCTGAGCAGAGCCCCTTCTTTCACATGATTGGTGTCTCCCAGGTGGCTTGTGGAAAATTTTAAACAAGACTTTTTATGGATATCTTTGAGAAATGGCTTTCTTCTTGCCACTCTTCCATAAAGGCCAGATTTGTGCAGTGTACGGCTGATTGTTGTCCTATGGACAGACTCTCCCACCTCAGCTGTAGATCTATGCAGTTCATCCAGAGTGACCATGGGACTCTTGGCTGCATCTCTGATGAGTCTTCTAATTGTTTGAGATGAAAGTTTAGAGGGACGGCCGGGTCTTGGTAGATTTGCAGTGGTCTGATACTCCTTCCATTTCAATATGATCGCTTGCACAGTGCTCCTTGGGATTTTTAAAGTTTTGGAAATCTTTTTGTATTCAAATCCGGCTTTAAACTTCTCCACAACAGTATCACGGACCTGCCTGGTGTGTTCCTTGGTCTTCATGATGCTCTCTGCGCTTTCAACAGAACCCTGAGACTATCACAGAGCAGGTGCATTTATACAGAGACTCAATTACACACAGGTGGATTATATTTTTCCTCATCAGTCATTAAGGACAACATTGGATCATTCAGAGATCCTCACTGGACTTCTGGAGTGAGTTTGCTGCACTGAAAGTAAAGGGGCCAAATAATTTTGCACGCCCCACTTTTCAGGGTTTTTTTTTATAAAAGTTTAAAATGTCCAATAAATTTCGTTCCACTTGTTGTTGATTCTTCACAAAAAAATTAAAATGTTATATCTTTGTTTGAAGCCTGAAATGTGGCAAAAGGTTGAAAAGTTCGAGGAGGCCGAATACTTTCGCAAGGCACTGTAAACTGATCTATGTGTCTATATATGTCTTTTAATCTGAAAACCTCATAGTATATCCCACAGTGTAACTATATTGCCATACTGCCAAACTCATAGTATGGCGCAATACATGTATTTTTTCTGTGTTCCCATTCTGGTTCCTCCACCAGCCATGATGTTACATGTGCAGCTGTTGCAAGCAATTTTCTCACCCGGATACAATATCCGTCATTAGGTATAGGCAAACCAGAAGGATGTCTGTGAAACAGGAATGTTCAATTACAGATCGCTCATGGTAGTGGCAACCTTTTATCTGCCAAAATGTTACTCCCTCTACATTTAGGGGGAGGTCACATGGTGTATAGTGATACGCATAGGTACGTGCCGCAATACGCGGTTTTTGCGCTTTTGAAATTATGCTCTTGCAAGTGTGTAGTTTCTACGTGATTATGCCGGACAATGTCATAGTCCCATGGCATGTCAATTCTTTTATGCCGCGTACAGTATGCGCCGAAAAAATACAGTTGTCGTCCAAACAACAACTATGATTTTACACTGCACTCAATAAGTGCTGTATGTGGCCATTATTTGAAATGTATCTGCAGCGCATACTTCGGAGCAAATACACTCCAAAGTACACACCACAAATACACTGTGTGAACACACCCTTAGAGAGAGACTCTATTAGAAGGAAGTTATCATCTTAGGGTAGTTTATACACAGTCCCATTATTATGACCACTTCCTACTTTCAGCATCAACAACGCGTAGCTCATGAAGGAACTCACATGTTGTGAGATGGCTTGGTGGGTATATAAGGTATGTGATAGGCTGTCTGCACACATATCCCTTGTTACAGTCATGGATAAAAGAGGGGGCAGTTATCAGTGTTGTCAAAAGAGATAATTATTGGTTTTCACGCCAAGGGTGGAAGTATTTCTAAAGCTGGGCAGCTTGTGAACTGTTTACATGCTGTTTTGTTGAAAGCGTATAGTAAGTGGATAAATGGCGGCATTGCAAAAAGTGATGTGGAAACTGTGGAGCACCATGTGTTGTTGTGACAGGTCAATGTCAACTACGAAGGTGTGCAAAGCGGGACCAACACATGATAGTGGAGCAGCTCACTACCAAAATGAACCAAGGAGCAACCGGCAAACACTACTGCAAATGGAGATCTGAAGCATACGGATGTTCACTGTACCTTTGCTATTGAAGTTGCAGCAGCAGAAAATAATTCAGTTTTCACATTAGTATCTGAATTGGACCTCGCCTGATTGGCAATGGGTTGGCTTCTCTGATGGACATTGGCGTGTCAGGTAAGAAAGATCAGAGGACAAACGCCCTGCAACCATTGCTGGAAGAACAGAATCTGGTGGTGGCAGTGTTATGGTCTGGGGAATATTTTTATGGCATTCCCTGGACCAATCATCTATGTGGAAGGCACGGTCAACTGATTTGGGTATGAATCCATCCTTACAAATCACATACACCCACACATGCTGATTGTCTTCCCTGGGGTGGATGGGATCTTCCAGGAACACAATGCGACATGGTACACGGCTAGAAATGTCCAACACTGGTTAGACGAACATAACCAAGACTTCCAAGTACTATCCTCAGACTTTAACCCTATTGATCATCTGTGGGTCCACCTCGATGGTCGTGTTCACTCTATGGATCCTCTCCATGCACCCTCCAGCAGCTGTGGGATGCAGTCATCATGGCTCCAGATACCTATGACAACCTGCTAGGACCTTACTGAGTCACTCCCAGCCCGTCTGGCTGCTATCAGTGTTGCACACAGTGCTTTCTCTGGACATTAGCTGCTGGTTGTGTATTGTTGTGTAATGTGCATTAAACTTGTGCGCAGTGTACTGAGAGAGGTGCTACTATACCGCCAATCACTGCACTAATACAGATGTTTTACAAGTCAAATGTTCATGATAATTGGTTGGATCTTCCATCAATCACATGAGCTGCAGATCAGCAGTGTCTGTGACATTGTATGATGAGTGTATTTCCAAGATACAATATCCCAGGAAACACCATTGTATGGTGAGAATATTGTGTCCTGAGGCCATTGTAACTTGTACCAACTAAAATTACCATTGTCCTGCCTGGACAGAATAATTATAATTTTCACCTTACAATAAGTAATCTTCTAAGGATATACCGTCCTTTGTTTGTAATCCATCTCCAGATGTTTTTGCTTTACAATTTTGCTGCATGGTCAGACTTGACCGTGAAATGAATAGATCACATTAGATTCAATGGAAGGATATCACTTAGCTCTCTCTCTAATGTCTGACATCCTCCTCTTCCACCACTTTAACAAATGCACCGTGAGTGCAGGAAGCTCACAAATAATGGACATTGTACATGTGATTTTCCTCTCTTGAGATTTTGCACTCAGTCAAGTGCATATAAAATCTCCTCATGGGCCTCACTGTTAACAAGTCCTGACCAAAAAAGCCATGACCAGTCAGACTACCGATTTTATTTTCTAATCTACTGCGTGAAATTGCATTTATTTATGAACAACATTTCCAGTAATGTCTGACCGTTTTTGTTTTTTTTTAATAAATGAGGCATATTAAGGGTGACATGTATGAATTCGAATGCGTATTTTTTCTTTACTTGCCGCCGACACCCTAGTTCTAAATAACTAGAGGAGAGAGTAGACTACGACAGTATGAAGATTTTTGGCGCGTTTTCATAGAGCTTAATCCGGCAAACTTCTGTCAAAGTTCGGCGCATTACACTCTATGCCCATACAAAGTTTGGCGCATTAAGCTCTATGTAAGGCGCCAAACATGTGTAAAGGCTATAGATAGGCTGGAACTAAAAGAAAAGTCATTAGAATAGCATGTCAGTGAATAGAAACTATGGTACTGATCCTGCTTGGAGGATCACAGGTCCCAGCAATACCTGTGTTGTGCTGGCTCTTGCTGTATGTAGAATAAAGGGTGAGAGCAGCAAAAATACACTTCAAAATTTCCCTTATTTCTCAACTTACACCAGTACAATAATGAAAAATAATTTATGATAATTATCAGACTATATAAAATTACATTATTTATATTTAATAAAAAATGTTATCATACAAAAATAATATAAAAATATATAATATCCCAAAAATATAAAAATATCTCCTATAAAATGTATTTAAAATTAATAGAATCTAAAACTAATTTTACATTAAATAACCCACTGATGATGAAATTTACTTTTGCTGCTCTCACCCTTTTTTCTACATACAAGAGCCAGCAAACCACAGGTCTGGCTGGGACCTGTAGTCCACCAAGCAAGACCACCACCATTGTTTCTATTCACTTACATGCTATTCTAACGCCTTTTCTTTTATTTCCAGCCTATCTGGAGCCTTTATACATGTTAGGTGCATTACTAATGCGCCAAAGTTTCATTATGCGCCTAACAAACAGCGCGATGAACTTGAGACACCATTTTTAATCGCATAAAAACTACTTTCATACATTCAGGTGCATTATACACTGAATATAATGAATGCAATAAATCACTTTGAAGCGCCTTACTTCATATGTCTCTCAAGGTTCGGCACATTACACTCTATGCCCATACAAAGTTTGGCGCATTGCATAGAGCTTAATGCGCCAAACTTTGTATGGGCATAGAGTGTAATGAACTTTGAGAGAAGTTTGGCGCATTAAGCTTTATGTAATGCGCCAAAAATCTTCGTACTGTCGTATTCTACACTCTTCTATATCTATTTAGAACTGGGTTGTCGGCGCCAAGTATAAAAATAATACGCATTCAAATTCATACATATCGCCCTAAGTGCATGTATCCTTGAATCATTGATGTCCATAATTTAGTTTGGAGGGAGGATGCTCCCAACATTACTCCTTCCCCCTCGCAGATTTGTATCATTACATAGTGGTAGTAGAAGAGTGTTGTGAAAGCATGAATGTGTAAGAAGGGCCAAGGGGTGTGCAGGTTGCTGTTAACCCATGTGGACTGATATTGGCCTGAGCAGAATGCTGAGTGATAACACAAGCACAGTCTTTCTAGATGAAACTTAACAAGCTATAATCTTATGAGCCTCTGAAGCTTAGCATGTTCTGTAACTTTGATATACCAGTGCACAGTCCTAGCGGTTCTCCTATAGAGGCAGTTCTTAAATAACAATATCATTGGTGGTTGTCTTGGAGTAGTCTTGCACAGAGTCATACTGGTAATACAGATGCTTCGCAATAAATTAGAATATCAGCCAAAAGTTTTTTTTTTTGTTCAGTAATTCAATTCAAAAAGTGAACTCGTATATTATAGACAGTGCCTTGCGAAAGTATTCGGCCCCCTTGAACTTTTCAACTTTTTGCAACATTTCAGGCTTCAAACAAAAAGATATAAAATTTAAATTTTTTTGTGAAGAATCAACAAGTGGGACACATTTGTGAAGTGGAACGAAATTTATTGGATATTTTAAACTTTTGTAAAAAATAAAAAACTGAAAAGTGGGGCGTGCAATATTTTTCGGCACCCTTAAGTTAATACTTTGTAGCGCCACCTTTGCTGCGATTACAGCTGCAAGTCGTTTGGGGTATGTCTCTATCAGTTTTGCACATCGAGAGACTGAAATTCTTGCCCATTCTTCCTTGGCGCAGCTGGAGCTCAGTGAGGTTGGATGGAGAGCGTTTATGAACAGCTGGAGCACAGTGAGGTTGGATGTAGAGGGTTTGTGAACAGCTGGAGCTCAGTGAGGTTGGATGAAGAGGGTTTGTGAACAGCTGGAGCTCAGTGAGGTTGGCTGGAGAGCGTTTGTGAACAGCTGGAGCTCAGTGAGGTTGGATGGAGAGCGTTTGTGAACAGCTGGAGCTCAGTGAGGTTGGATGGAGAGCGTTAGTGAACAGCAGTTTTCAGCTCTTTCCACAGATTCTCGATTGGATTCAGGTCTGGACTGTGACTTGGCCATTCTAACACCTGGACACGTTTATTTGTGAACCTTCCATTGTAGATTTTGCTTTATGTTTGGGATCTTTGTCTTGTTGGAAGATAAATCTCTGTCCCAGTCTCAGGTCTTTTGCAGATTCCAACAGGTTTTCTTCCAGAATGGTCCTGTATTTGGCTCCATCCATCTTCCCATCAATTTTAACCATCTTCCCTGTCCCTGCTATAGAAAAGCTGGCCCAAACCATGATGCTGCCTCCACCATGTGTGACAGTGAGGATGGTGTGTTCAGGGTGATGAGCTGTGTTGCTTTTACGCCAAACATATCGTTTTGTATCCAAATCCGGTTTTAACTTCTCCACAACAGAATCACGGACCAGCCAGGTGTGTTCCTTGGTCTTAATGATGCTCTTTAAACAGAACCCAGAGACTATCACAGAGCAGGTGCTTTTAGACAGTGACTTGATTACACACAGGTGGATTATATTTATCATCATCAGTCATTTAGGACAACATTGGATCATTCAGAGATCCTCACTGAACTTCTGGAGTGAGTTTGCTGCACTGAAAGTAAAGGGGCTGAATAATTTTGCACGCCCCACTTTTCAGTTTGTTTTTTTTTTTACAAAAGTTTAAAATATCCAATAAATTTTGTTCCACTTCACAATTGTGTCCCACTTGTTGTTGATTCTTCACAAAATTTTTTTTTTTTTATATCTTTATGTTTGAAGCCTGAAATGTGGCAAAAGATTTAAAAGTTCTAAGAGGCCGAATACTTTCGCAAGGCACTGTAGTGTCATTATAAACAGAGTGACGTTTTCCAAATGTTTATTAATGTTAATCTTGATGACTATGGCTTACAGCCCAGGAAAACCCAAAAGTCATTTTCTCAGAAAATTAGACTATTATATAAGATATAAGACACACTATAAAATAATTTTGCAACAGAGAAATGTTGGCCAGATGAAAAGTATGGACCCAACTTGGTCTGACTCCTTTGCAGAATGACTGCATTAATCTTGTGGCATGGAGCAATCAGCCGAGGTGTTGCATAGTATTATGGAACCAAGGTTGCTTTGAAAGCAGCCTTTACTCATTGCATTGATTGTCTGGTGTCCTCCATCTTACCTTGACAAACCCCATAGATTACTACTATAGAGATAAGGTCATGCTTTCAGTTGTTGCGGCCAATTGTGCACAGTGATATGTGGTACTTAACCAGATATTGGTACTTTTGCATCAGACCAGGTCCAAGTCTGCTGAAAATAAAATTCCATCTCCGTAAAACTTGTCACAAGTAAGCATGAAGCTCTCAAAACTTCTGGTAAGCTGCACTGACCTAGATTATTAATACAGTGGACTACACAGTATGACAGACATGGCTCCAAACCTCAGATTGTGGAACTTCACACTACCTCAGCAGCTTAGATTGTATGCCTCCACTCTCCTCTAAGACTCTGGACCTGTGATTTCCAAATGCAATGTAAATTACTTCATCTGAAAACACACCCTGAGCCATAGTCAACAGTCAGTTTTTGTCTCCTTGGCCCAGGTAGACACTTCTGACTTGTCTATTGTCGATCAGTGCTGACACAGAATCTGGACTTGTAGCCCATGTCTGGATACATCAAGTGTGTGTGCTCTTGAGCACTGACTCCGCACGTACACTCGTGTTAATCTCCTCAAACTTTTGAATGGCCTTTTCTTAAAATTCTATCAAGCTGTGCGTGTAAATCCCAGTTGCTTGTGCACTTTTCTACTACATTTCTCATCCACTCAACTTTCCAATAAAGCTTGATACGTTTGAACAGTCAGCACTCAAATCACCTTTCTTCCCCATACTGTGATGTTCGGTTTGAACTGCAAGTATTGCTTTACTTTCTACATGCCTAATGTGAGTTGCCGCCATATGTGATGGCTGTTAGAAAAAGGTTAACGAAGCAGTTGGAATCTTGGTTACTAATAAAGTGGCCGGTGAGTGTATAAGATATAAGACCAACTATAAAATAATTTTGCAACAGAGAAATGTTGGCCAGATGAAAAGTATGTACTCAATACTTGGTCTGGACTCCTTTTGCATGAATGACTGCATTAATGCGGTGTGGCATGGAGGCAATCAGCCGGTGGCACTGCATAGGTATTATGGAAGCCCAGGTTGCTTTGAAAGCAGCCTTTAGCTAATCTGCATTGTTGGGTCTGGTGTCTCTTATCTTCCTCTTGACAATACCCCATAGATTCTCTATGGAGTTAAGGTCTGGCGAGTTTGCTGGCCAATTGTGCACAGTGATACTGTGGTTACTTAACCAGGTATTGGTACTTTTGGCAGTGTGGACAGGTGCCAAGTCCTGCTGAAAAATGAAAATTCCATCTCCGTAAAACTTGTCAGCAGAGGGAAGCATGAAGGGCTCTAAAACTTCCTGGTAGATGGCTGCACTGACCTAGGACTTGATATAATACAGTGGACCTACACCAGTATGACATGACATGGCTCCACAAACCATCACTGATTGTGAAAACTTCACACTAGACCTCAAGCAGCTTAGATTGTGTGTCTCTCCACTCTTCCTCTAGACTCTGGGACCTTGATTTACAAATGCAATGTAAAATTTACTTTCATCTGAAAACAACACCCTGAACCACTGAGCAACAGTCCAGTTCTTTTTCTCCTTGGCCCAGGTAAGACGCTTCTGACGTTGTCTATTGGTCATGAGTGGCTTGACACATGGAATGCGAGACTTGTAGCCCATGTCCTGGATACATCTGTGTGTGGTGGCTCTTGAAGCACTGACTCCAGCAGCAGTACACTCCTTGTGAATTCTTAACAATCCTATCAAAGCTGCGGTTATCCCAGTTGCTTGTGCACCTTTTTCTACTATACTTTTTCCTTCCACTCAACTTTCCATTAATAAGCTTTGATACAGCACTCTGTGAACAGTCAGCTTCTTTAGCAATGACCTTTAGGGGCTTCCCCTACTTGTGGAGTGTGTCAATGATTGCCTTCTGGACATCTGTCAAGTCAGCAGTCTTCTCCATGATTGTGTTGCCTACTGAACCAGACTAAGGGACCTTTTAAAATGCATAGGAAGCCTTTGCAGGTTCTTTGGGTTAATTATTCTAATTTTCTAAAATAATAACTTTTGGGTTTTCCTTGGCTATAAGCCATAATCATCAAGATTAACATAAATAAACACTTGAAAAAGTTCAATCTGTTTGTAATGACTCTATATACGAGTTTCACTTTTTGAATTAAATTACTGAAAAAACAAACTTTTGGGTGATATTCTAAATTATTGAGAAGTACCTGTATGTCTCTACTTCCCTATGCCAGGGTTCTGGAGCTCATCAGCAGTTAGGGTATGTTCACACAATGGGCTCTCGGCGTGGAAAGTGTCCGTGTCGAGAACGAGTTCTTTTCCACACTAGTGGAATTTCAGCAAGAAAATGACCCGGACTGCCCAACATGGGTTTCTGCCCCGGGAGTTTTATTATTGGCATGTAGCCCGCGCCAAAGAATTGACATATCAATTTTTTTTTGTAGTCAACAGTACTCGTGTAGAAGCCGTGTTGTCTGGATGACGGTGCTGATTCTATATGAGCAATAGTACACTTGATTTGGATACTGATTTTGGGAATGGAATCACAACCAGAATCCGACTCCAAACCCCCTGTGTGAACTCCCCCTTGCATCCCATTCGGAAGTGAAGCATTGTCTACCAGGGAGACTTACAGCTGGAACTGGGGACCAGAGGAAGATGAGTAAAAGTTGTATTTAATTATTATTATACTGGGCACCTGGCAGCTATTGCAATAATTTTTTTATATGAGGTGGACAACCCCTTTAATAGGCCCAAACAGAACACTTCGCTCTGCCAAGTTTCAGTAAATGTACCACAAAGTGTCACAAAGTTAGCAAGCTAGGAACACTTGGCTATGTTACGCCCCGCAACTACGCCGTGTGGACGGGGGCGGGGGGGGGGGGGGGGCCCCCCGCGGCACCTCGCTGGCCCATAGACATTCATTACCAGCAGTGCGTATACGCCGCTGGTAATTCACATGTCACTTATCTCCCCCCTGGCTATTCGCTGAGCAGGGAGAGAGACGTAATCCATAGTCTCTATGAGAACTGTGGATTACCGTAATGACTGGGACGTATTCCAGCCATAATTTGCGCACTCCGGCGCGTAATTACGGACTGAAATACGTCCAATTTTAAGCCATGTGAACATAGCCTTTCTCTCCTGACACAACTTATTTCCCTGCACTGCTACTCTTCAACACCCTACATTGGCAGGAACCACCTAAGAATGTTCAGCTGTCACCCTACACACCAATTTCAGTTAAGCAGTTCTACTGAGGCAGTTTTCTACGGTAGGTTTTAGTGACAGGTTGCCATGGGATACCGCTGGGGGGGGAGGGGTCCAGTTGTGGCAGTTAAGGGTTAATAGCTCAGGTAGGCAGGGTTGGGCCTGTGTATAGTGATAGTGGGCTGGACAGCCAATCAGCAAGCTCGGGAGGAGGTGGGGCATTGGCTGGAGGAGAAGGGGGCTGCAACTGAGCCTGGGGGAAGCTGCTGCACCTGTCAGAGAAAGTTAGTTGGTCCTGGGTGAATCTGTGAGGAGAGACAGGGAAGCATGCCCCTCAGATAAGGAATGCAGAGACCATGAGGGGAGGCAGATATCTGTGGCTGTCATTCGGAGTAGGCCAGAAGCTATTATTCATGTAACTAGCTCAGGTTGCAGCAGAAAACTGGGAGAGCCCGGGGAAGAAATCCCCTCTTCCAGGGCAAGCAGGTAAAGTCCGGGAGGAAGCACCAAAGCAGGAAGCAGCTGGGAAGGTCGGCCTGAGGCGAGTAGTGGAAGACTACTGGAAGCGCAGGTAGCACAGAGAGGCAGGTTAAAGGAGAACCCCGCGTGAGTGTATGCTGACGCTGTTGGGTACCAAGATACAGTGCTACTGTGTGGACTGAAAGTAACTGCTGAAGGCCAGAAGTAAAAGCTTTGTTATCCCCGGACAAACTGTGTTGTTTCAAGTGTATTACCGCCGGTGCACTACACGTCCCGTACCACACCTCTCCCCGCAATACAAAGGAACTTTTAAGGGTGTTTGCTATGGGCGGAGGCAGTTGGGGCATCTCCATAGCCACCCTGTCTCCAACATGCCGACACATGGTGCTCTGTTGAGTGCATTATTCTTCCCTACAAGCAATGCTCTTAGGGGAGGATAGCTTCATAATATGTCCTGCACTGGAGCATGGTATAATTCTTTTTTTATTGGTATAGTATGACATTTGTTGGAAAATAAATTGTGTGCCCATATGGCTCTAGAGCCGTAACACAGCCATGTGCCTGAGGCCTATTTCTATACAGGAGATCAGAAGCTTTCTGCCACCACTCTGACTCTAAATAATGGCTCATAGCAGCGATGTGTACCCTTATTCTGAATGGAATCCATCATAATCTACAAAGTGTAAAAAAAAAATGAAGTTCATATAATACAAAACACCGCAATCTCTTTTCATGGTATGTACAGTAGTTTAACATCACAGCTGCTAGCGATTCTCATCGACTGCCCCAGTTTTCAAAGCCCTATATAGTGGCTTCAGATCAATAAAATACAGGCCTTTCTAAAACACAGTTCAGTCCAAACGTGCAATGACCTTGGTCTTAAATGTTCTTGGTCACTTAAATGTTCATAGCAAATTCCCCCTCCAGGAATGACCTAGTAAATAGCTTTCCTGGAGATAATTCACTATGTGAACTGACCTTGAGGGACGTCTCATAGGAGGCAAAGTACTGACACAGTTACCTGCACTAAACAGTACAAATCTTCCCACACTGGGATATATCCAAACAATTCTGCCACATTAAACCCTGCCACCATTTTTAATACGACTGGCTGTAAATGTGGTGCGTTTCATATACAATTGAGTCACATTATTATGACCACCAGTTTAAATCCAGAGAAACCGTCACGTACAGCTCAGACAGCAGGTAGATGGGCTGGCAGTGACTAACTAAGGGCCTGGTAGGTTCTCACAAGTAGCTTGAGCCATGCAGACTGCATCAAACGGTGTTGCAGGGTTAGTGGGGAAGGGCCCATAGAATGATCACAAGTATGGAGAATTTGGGACCAGAGTAGTATTTTGAGGTCTTCCAACCAATACTGGACATTTCTTGCCGTGTGATATGTCGCATGGTCTGGCTGGAAGATCCCATCTGGCCCAGAGGAAACAATCAGCATGTATGCAAGTAGGTGATCAGAAATGATAGATTCATAACCAAATCAGTTGACAGTGTCATCCACATGGAGGCGCTGACCCAGAGAATGCCACAAAAACTTTCCCCAGAGCTTAATGCTGCCACCACCAGCTTGTGTTCTTCCAGCAATAGTTGTAGGGTGTTCTCTGATGTTTCTCGCCTGATTCGCCAATGTCCAGCCATTTGATGAAGCAGAAAACAAGACTCATCAGAGAAGAAAACCCTGTGCCAACTAGCAGAGGTCAAATTCCAAAACTGCTGTAAACATTGAAGCCTTTTTTATGCTGATACATTTAGATAAGCAGAGGTGTAGAGCCCATCCATCTGCTTTGGTACCCCATACACAGTAAGGTTTTTAGAACAGAGCCTGTCGCTCTGATCTTGTGCATCATCGTAGCCAACGTTCGCCTCTCATATCAGTGGTACATGGTGCTCCACAGTTTTCATTTCGTTACTCTCAATGTTGTCATTTCTCCACCCCCGATACTCTTTTAACACAGCAGCATGCGGACAGTTCACAAACTGCACAGTTTCAGAAATACTGCAACCCCTGGATCCAATGGCCACAAAGAATCGCTTTTTGAAACCCTGCTAAATTGCCCCTTTCACCCATTGGCAGCAACGGGGGATATGTGTGCAGACCTCTATCCCACATCCTACTTACCAAGCCAGCTCAACACACACGACTTCCTAAGTGCTGCCAATGTCTAAAGTAGGAAGTGGTCATAATAATGTGACTGTGTATATAGCTATAGAGATTTATTTGTTACAATATGGCAGGTATTTTTTGAGAATCATTGTAATATATTCAGAAGTAACTCCGATGCTTACAACATGGGAACACTGTAGCAGTGATGAGGATGCGGTGGCTTCAGGGTTAAGTACAATTTTTTTCTTTTTATTAATTTTAGAACAATCCCAATAACTAGACTTTAAAAAAAAAAAAAACCTCAGACAACCCCTTTAACATTTTCCCAAAAAACTTATTCTGTAGTCAGGTAGCTCCATGTTTTAGTTTCTACTTTCTTCTGATCTCTTAATTTTGCTTCTTCTTACTAGTGGAACTTTCCAGACCTAGTAGAAGAAATAAAAAAAAATAAAAAATCTTCAGAGAGTTTGGAAGAAGATCAACTGAGCCGGTGCCAGTTACCTGCTCTGAGATTTTCCAAACCCTAAATTTACCTCCATGAAGTCTATTATCAAAGGAAAATAGAGCTGCCTAGCCGCTTATCTTTTACTGACTCCTCATACTAAGACTTGACCCATGGTTCTCTCCTATCTTCCCCCACCTCTAAGAGGCTTATCCTACAAACGTCAAAGCTGACAGAGAAGCTTAGCTTTTCAAATGGCAGACAGATGAGTTTAGAACATGTAGAATAAACTTGCAAATTGCAACAAAAAACCGCAATATTTATCTATTTAACGATCTACCTATAATCTATTCTTATATCATCTGTCATCCAATTATCTATCTAATCTATCTATGATCTATTTATTATATCATCGGTCTGTTTATCACCCAATTATCTATCTAAAATCTATTTATTATATAATCAGTTTATCAGCCAATTATCTATCTATGATCTATTTATTATATCATCTATCTATCACCCAATTATAATCTATCTATCAATATCTTATCTGCTGATCTAATAGAAAGAAGGAACTGAAATTAACCTAACTCGAAGTACCTGCGGCTGCAATGTAATATCTATAATGGGCCCTTGTCATGGACAAGAAGTGGAGTCTAAGGCCGTGTTCACACGGCTTATTCCCGACGGATTTGCGCGCCGTATTGAGCGCACAAATCCGCCGTGAATAAGGGGCGGGACCGGAGCGCGGCGGGGGCGCCGCTCCCGCCCCATAGACAATGCATTGTTTACGGCGCGGACGCGCCGTAAATAATGTGCATGTCACTTTCTCCCCCCGCGGCGGATTTGCCGAGCGGGGAGGAGCGACGGATTCCACTGTTCTCTATGAGAGCAGTGGATTACCGTAATGACTCCGACGGATTGGCGCCGTATTGAAGCGCAAATCCGGCGCGGACTACGGCGCCAATCCGTCGGCAAATAAGCCGTGTGAACGGGGCCTAAGGAGTCCCCTGGACTTCATCCTTTAACTCCTAACACAAAATATCTGGATTTCACAGCAGGTAATTCCCATATCGCTAGCCCAACATAGTCACTTGTGGGGACCATGTACAGGAGAAGTATAGAATGGTTAGGCAGAAATGTATTTGAGTTACAAGAAGAGAGGTCAAGGCAGGCGGTGTACAATCATAAACAGGTCACAGTAATTGTAAGTAGTCTTAGGTATATTTGATATGTTTGAAATGTCTAGATATGTATGTAATATATAGCTAATGATGTTGACTAGGTACTTTAAAGGGGTTTTACCACAAAATAAAATTGACGTGGGAAGTTTGCAAATGAAATAATAAACATTTTCACCATTCAACATTATTAAAAATTCTGCACTGTTTTTGTTTTAGCTGCTCCCTTAGTGATCCATAATATACAGCTCGTCTCCTGGGGATACGACCAGTGATGAGAGCTCCTCGGTCCTGGCTGCACATGTTCAGATATCACCTCACCTCTCAGGCAGCTACTGTCAGTCTCTTCCCTGTTTGGTAATCACACACACTCACTGCTGAGCGAGTGTTCAACTCCAGGTGCTGTCCTTCTGCTCCTGTCCTCTGTACTACATAGTAATTAGCCAAACAGTGCAAATAAATAAAAACGCAATCAGGTATGTGCATTGAGAGAAAAAAAAAATCCACATGTTTGGTTCTTGCAGCAATTTGAATCTAGGACCCCTATGCTGAAAGCCGATAATGCTAACCCTCAGCTACATTGTAGTTACTCACAGGTCTTAACATAAACAGACCTTTGTGTGACTAGAGTGAGCACACTGTGGGGAAAGGCCTGGTGATAGCAAACCTGCTGGGTCACATGATATGCAGTTTAGACAAATCACACATGCCTCCTTTTGAACACACTGAAAGCTGAAGCAGGACAAACCAGGACATGAAATATCATTGTGATAAAACCCCTTTGATAGGTACACTGGTGCTTTAAGCACCACAGAGTAATGGATTTCTGCAGCCAAACAGAGAGAAGAAGGAAGAGATGCAGCTCCTGATATAAGAAGCCTTCCTTCATATTGACAGCTATAGTTTCTAGTTACAGAATTAAGAGGTCACTTGATCATAAGCCAGGTGTGGATTGGGCGCTGGAGATCTCACAGAACCAGCCATAAACTGAGAGAAAGAGTAAAAAGGGAAACGAGAGAAAATGCCCAATCAGTGAGAGACACTTGTTGGGTTGCGAGCAACATGGGTTGAAGAAAGAGAGAGAAAAACAAGTAACAAAAAAAAGAAAGTCAATCCAGATCTGACTGAGAACAAACATACCAGGTCGTAGGTGCATGGGTTTTTCGAAGGAACATTTGGAATGGCTAACAAGGGAGAAATAGGCCTATGGGAACCTTGATCATACTCTGGACACTGGTGGATGTGGAATAGGCTATCAGTTGGTTTATCTAGTTATAGGCAATAGGCCTGAAGGACCCAGGTATGAAGCAGTGAATGTGTGGAAGAGAAAGAAATTATATGTACAAGTGTCCGTGCATATTGTGAGTGAAACCTGTGAAGATTTAAAAAAACAGAATCTATGTGGATTCTTCCTTGTCGGTGCCCCACCAGCAACACCACCATCGGTAGGACTAATAGTACCAGCATCCATACATATACACTATCCAGGTGTACCTGTCTGATGACACCTGGTACCTGTGCACAACTTCCAAGTTCAGAACCCATATTAGAGATTAAAAGCCCCCTTAAACTTAGAGGAGTTGTCCTATGCAAAGCACAAATACTGGTCAGATTCACGTTATTGTGCACATTTTTTATAGCAGTTTTCGGATTTTGCCAGCCCATTGACATTGATTTGTAAGTTTTCTGGCAGAAATCCAGTGGAAGAATGTACATGTGCCAAATTTTTTAAAATGGCAGTTTTTACATTTCGACGGTCAGGAAATCCGAGCTGTATAAAGTTTGTGGTTCACTGTGAGCCGGAGTTAGAACATGGGGAGGTAGTGGCCTTTGAACAACTTTCCCTTATTCATATCTGTGTTTGTTCTGAATACACTTGAGCACACTCCTGCTATATTTGGAACACCCACAGAAATGAACAGGGAGAATTGTGCAAGTGCGGCCATCTCTCCATTCTCAGAGGTTAGCTGCTAGTGAACTATGACAGAAAATGTTGCCACATGGCAAAACCCTTTTTACAACGCCAGTATTTCTAGCACTGGATAACCCCTTTAATCAGCAGTAATTGCAATAAAACACTTCCAATATTTTGGTATTCCCTCCCTTCCCATCCTCACTACGTATTTAGCCTACATGTCACACTTATTGACGAGTGATCCTTAGAGATTTGTAATGTTCTGGATGAGTGAGCCTCACATGACTGTATAATATGTATTGATGTAATAATGGACTGAGGAATACGTTTAGCGTAAGCACAAGTTGTAAGCAAATAACTGTTAAGCCTCTTACATCACATTACATTAATCTATGTTTCTGTTGTTCAAGTCAAATTTGCCAGAAAGACTGCATCTTAAAGGGGTTTTCATACTACAAAGATTAGCTTTCAAAAGGAAGGGACTGTTAAAGACGTTCTCTAAATATCTTGCTTTGTTGATTTTACTTTAGTCATGAGATAAGAGCGTTTTTGTCGCAATCCCTGCCACGGTCCCCAATCCGGACTGCAAACGTGTCAGTGTCCTTGTTGCAGCACCTATCCTCTCTGCCCGTCCCCTCAGCTTTTACTTACCTTTCCACGCCCCTGCTCAGGTCCTCGAAGCTGCGCTCACTGAGATTAAAAGAGATGGTACCTAATTACATGGCTAATGACCCTTCACAACTTGGGACTTTAGGAACTTCCTGCCTGTGCTCTGGGTCAGTTTGTTGACGTTATCTTAACTGCTTTACCTGGTATACCTGACCACCTGTTCACCTCTGTTACCTGTACCTGCGTTTAATGAATCCTGGTTCCAGTGTTCCCGTACTGCTGTTACCTGGTGATACGCCACCTGTTATCTGTACTGCTGTTACTTGGTGATACGCCATCCTGTTATCTGTACTGCTGTTACCTGGTGTACGCCAGTGATATGTTATCTGTACTGCTGTTACCTGGTGATACGCCAGCCTGTTATCTGTACTGCTGTTACCTGGTGTTACGCCAGCCTGTTATCTGTACTGCTGTTACCTGGTGTTACGCCATACTGTTATCTGTACTGCTGTTACCTGGTGTTACGCCATCGTGTTATCTGTACTGCTGTTACCTGGTGATACGCCAGCCTGTTATCTGTACTGCTGTTACCTGATGTTACGCCAGCCTGTTATCTGTACTGCTGTTACCTGGTGATACGCCATCCTGTTATCTGTACTGCTGTTACCTGGTGATACGCCATCCTGTTATCTGTACTGCTGTTACCTGGTGTTACGCCATCGTGTTATCTGTACTGCTGTTACCTGGTGTTACGCCATCCTGTTATCTGTACTGCTGTTACCTGGTGATACGCCAGCCTGTTATCTGTACTGCTGTTACCTGGTGATACGCCAACCTGTTATCTGTAATGCTGTTACATGGTGTTACGCCATCCTGTTATCTGTACTGCTGTTACCTGGTGTTAAGCCACTGTTATCTGTACTGCTGTTACCTGGTGTTACGCCACTGTTATCTGTACTGCTGTTACCTGGTGATACGCACCTGTTATCTGTATTGCTGTTACCTGGTGTTACGCCAGCCTGTTATCTGTACTGCTGTTACCTGGTTACGCCATCTTACTACTGCTGTACTATGCAGCCTGTTATTGTTGCTGTACCTGGTGATACGCCATCCTGTTATCTGTATTGCTGTTACCTGGTGTTACGCCAGCCTGTTATCTGTACTGCTGTTACCTGTCACTATGCCAGTCTACTACCTGATGGAACTATGCTACCTGTCCTTGGTTGCCAACTGCCTGTGACCCCTCACCACTGCCTGTACCTGCGGTCCTATGTCCGGCACTTCGGCTGTCACCGTGAGTAGCCACATCAGGGTTATCAACATGGGGGTTCCCTGTAGCTAAGGTCGGCTGACCTTGCGGTGGGCTCCAGTGAATAACAAGGGCCCCTTAGACTCCACTCCCTGGCGTGATCTGCACCTACACCTTCGTTTGCGATTCCTCAGAGGATCCACATACATCAGGCTTCCACCGTTTGGGTGAATTCACACAGCGTTTGCCGAGCAAATAGCAGCATGTACTGTCCACCGCTATACACCAGGTGTACTGGACAGCGAATACTTCTAAATCGCTGTACGCCAGACCCCATTCACTTTTGTGAGTGCTATGATTTTACCGTAATTGGAGGCTGTTCTTTGGGACATAATTGCCCTGCAATTACGCTCCAAAGTATGGCCCCCAATTACACCATGTAAACATAAGTTACAGTTTTTTATGTGCTTTTGAGTGCACACAGGTTGCTATGGTAAACTGCATACCAGATGGACGTTCTTATCTGATTAGCTGACAGAGCAGAGAGCAGTGAGTGAACCCCCCCCCCCCCCCCCCACCATGGATAGACTGGCAGGACTAGGCTCAGGAGAAAAAGTAAATAACTCTAACGAGATTAGCATCTGTTTAAGATTAGGACCCTGTATTCAGTGCTCACAGCATCTGTAGCTTTTGTTTAATGAAGATTAGCTCTCCCGTGGTGAGAAAACCCCTTTAAATTACAAAATGGCTGCTACTGACATGATGCAGACTTGCTAATGGTTAAACAGGAATGGTAAATGCAGTGTGGCTTACTTGTAATATAACTTTTGTACCCTAGAAAGGACAACAAAATCAGAAAATATTTGATGAGATTAAATCCTACCACCGTGCCAAGATGCTAACTGCCCCTCCCAAGACTTCATCAGTACACAGTGACTGTGAAGAGGCAATAGCTGAGCTGTAACCTTCATATGGAAAAAGTACATATATGTTAATGAGACAAGTCTTGTTGATCTTGGAGATATTCTCTCAAACCCTAATTAGATGTCTACACAAGGGTGAACTTTACCCTCGATCAAGACACACTAAACGTAAATCTTGCAGGAAGATGCACCAAAACGATCCCTCAATCATTAACATCTACACAGTTGTATGTATGATCTTATTAGTCATTAAAGGGGTGTTCTCACCATGCTGTTTTACACCTTCAGGCTTCCACTTCCTGTTCAGGTTGTAGGTGGTTCTATAGCAGTAAGTGACATACCATCATTGGGGACATAAATGCAGGAGGTTTGTAAACAGTGAGGCACACAGCTTAAGAGTAAAACTGAAGGGTAAGTTCACGCGATGTATTTATGGTGAGAACTTTTATGCTGTAAACATATTCCTTAGGGCCAATGATAGTGCACACTTGCAAGTGTGTACTTTCAACGTACAATGGTCCAAGGCAGATTTCTCGGCGCAATGACGATGATTTGACACAGCACTCAATGAATGCTGTCCGTGACCACTGTTAAAAGCATATTTGCGGCATGTACTTTGGCCCAAATACACAAGTATGCGCCATAAATATGCCATGTGACTATATCCTAAGGGTTAAAGCTTGTCAGTAAGTAATGTAAACCGTTTCACATCTTGCAGTCCCCATTTTTTTGTGTGTGTTTTTACTTTTTTACTTTACTCCATTCACCATGTGGGATAAAAAATGTGCTACCACAGGATACATGAAGAATTGCCCTGATCTCATTTAAAGCAATGGGTTGTTTATGCAAGGCATGGATATGTGGGATGCTCCGGGGTAAAAAAGACTCTTTGCAGCTGCTCTCTGCTCTGACTACTAGAGAGACGTCCTGAACTGGGAACCTCTAATACCTGATCCTCATACAGGCTTTGCCATAGCTGAACTTAAAGGGGTTGTCTCACTACAAGGATTGCTTTATGTTAAAAATCTTGCAAAAACAAGTCACTTTGCAATATATGTCCATTAACAGAGATATCCCCTCTTGTATGAACTGCATCAGCTCCTCAGGTCACTATAGCAGCAGACCTGTTTACTCTCTCATGATAGGCTGCCAGCACTGGTTGCTATAGCTATAGACCTGGATTCTACTGCAGCCTAGTAGAAGCCAGTAAACACACGCCCCTGAATTCAAAATGAAACCAAGAAAACAGGACTGAGGTAAGATGAATCAATGTAGTGAAACAACCCCTGTAAGGCAAATAAAATAAAGCTGTGTGTAAATTATAGAATAACTGTTCTGATCATGACAACTGGAAAATCTCTGGCAAGGATTCCTTTTTACCATCTCCTATCTAATAGTAAAAAAAAGCATTTGAAATGATACAAAGATGCCTTACCAGCCAATGATGTGAGGGATAACATACACATGGTTGGAGTAAACCTTGCTATGCGGTCAAGCATTTGGTATTTGGCACCAGGCTAAGGTGCAGGGACATCCCCACTTCTGTCATACCATAAGGAAAACTCCTTTTATGATGGGTGATATAAAGACATACTAAGTCTTGCACTTTCAAAGCTTTGATAAATTTAGGTCACAGCTGTCGCCATTTTCATGTCCATTTTAATGAATTATTTATCCAAGCCGGCCTCAAATCCGGGAGCTCAGATGGGGTGTTACTGTTAAGGAATATGGGTGTTAAGTGACCTGGATGATGGGTTAATAGAAAACGAATTTCTGAAAGGTATCTCTATGATTGACAGGTCTCTTCCTGTCAATCATAGTAGGGATAAAGGGGCACAGAAGGGACCCTGTTTGTCTTTGTGTTGCGCCCATGCCATCTGCACCTGCACATTTTAGGTTGTTTTGTTTGGAGGTGCTGATCAATTTTGTGTTTTTTTAAAGGGAAGTTGCCAAGCAAACACTTCTCCCTGCCCTGAGCCTGGCACAAAACACTGGCCCAGTGTTAAAGCTATGTTTGCTCTAAGTCGTGGCAGTGCTGAACACATATTTATAATGAGCATGAATCCTGCGTTGAGAGCAGTATCTTGCCCTCAGGTTCCATATTACTTTGTCTTATTAACTTCTACTCAACAATGATTGTCTGCCAGCCTAAGCATCGGGAGATCATTGATGGGTTTAGTCTCCTCGCTACAGGTGTCTCTGATGATCGGGTACATACACTGCGATCAGAGATACTTCCAATTGCTGAGTTAAAGGGGTTGTCTCACTATATTGATTCATCTTACCTCAGTCCTGTTTTCTTGGTTTCATTTTGAATTCAGGGGCGTGTTTATTGGCTTCTACTAGGCTGCAGTAGAAGCCAGGTCTGTAGCTATAGCAACCAGTGCTGGCAGCCTATCATGAGAGATTGAACAGGTCTGTAGCTATAGCGACCTGAGGAACTGATGCAGCCCATACAAGAGTGGATATCTCAGAATAGACAGGACACTGTTAATGGACATATATTGCAAAGTGACTTGTTTTTGCAAGATCTTTAACATAAAAAGCAATCTTTGTAGTGAGACAACACCTTTAAGGTCTGGCGGATGAGTGTAAGAATAAGGAGTGACTATCTCCTTGGGGTCGAGACACAGCTGTGAGCACAGCAACACCTTTTCATGTGCCACTTATGTATGGTGACCACATTTCCCAAGATTTTTCATCTCAATGGGACTGAATCTGGAACGAGAGCTGTTCTTTATGAACATGGTTCACAGAACCTCTAATCACAGACAGCTGCTACCTTATTGAATATTTTTACAGAGATCACAGACACCAATTTCTATATAAATGGATTGGAAGAAACCAGCAATGAATACACCGGGTTGAAAGAAATTAGAAAAAAAAACACAGAAAAAATGTAACCTTCTATAATAAAAACTAACTCTTAATGAATTAGAAATAAAAGGGTACTGTATATTTTTTTTTCTGTGATTTTTTTCTTATTGAATATTTTGACCCTTTTTTTGTTTTCATTTTATAACAATTTATAAGATTTTTTGGGGACAAAAATTCTGAGTGCCATTTCATATGATTGGTCCAACATAGGGAATTGTATTGACACCTAAGCAAGATTTATGCCACTAAAGTGACTCACTGAAAGCGCATATCTGCTAAGACAGTTAAAGGATAAGTGTATTTAGTTAGCTTTGTCTATTCTAGTTATCATCTGATGAAAAGCCGGAATAGCTCAAGTCGCAACCAGAAACATTTTAGGTGAGCTGGACTTTCATATATTGTATGTACGTCATTGCATTTTTTTTTCCTTCTGTTGTCTTTGATCATAAAAAGTATTAGTAGCAAGACAGGTTTGATTGGGGTTTTGATCCTATTAACCATTTTATTGAGGGCCAGAGGCTTAAAGGGGTTGTCTCACTATAAGGATTGCTTTTTATTGATAAGATCTTGCAAAAACAAGTCACTTTCCAATATGTGTCCATTAACAGTGTCCTACTTATTCCTAGAGATCCCCTCTTGTATGGGTTGCATCAGCTCCTCAAGTCGCTATAGCTACAGACCTGTTTGATCTCTACTGCCAGCACTGGTTGCTATAGCTACAGACCTGGCTTCTACTGCAGCCTAGTATAACACGCCCCTGAGTTCAAAATGAAACCAAGAAAACAGGACTGAGGTAAGATGACTGTAGTGAGACAACCCCTTTAACTTATAGTTTCTGAGTCACAATTAAAAACCTGTACCATGGCTCCCACCAACTAGGTGTTGTTTGTTCATAATATTGGTGTTGTATTACTTCTACTAATTCACCCCATAAGAAGAAGCTGTCGTCTTGAAAATCTCTGCTTATTCTCAGTTAAGGAGTCAGGTGGGTGGTTCAAAGATTGTGCACACAGAGATAGCTGAGTAGGATCACCCACTGGACTTCTAAACTCAAAATGAGCAGGGATTTTAATTATTATATTTCAAGTTCTACTGAACTTTTTACTACAAACTTACATATCAATCTTCTGAGTTACTTCTGCTCTACAGTGGGTACGGTAAGTATTCAGATACCATTAAAATTTTCACTCTTTGTTTCATTGCCGCCATTTGGTAAGATCCTAAAAGTTCATTTTTTTGCTGATTAATGTACACTATGCCCCCCCCCCATCTTGAAAGAAAAAAAAAACAAATGTAGATATTTTTGCAAATTTATTAAACAAGAAATACTGAAATATCACATGGTCATAAGTATTCAGACCCTTTGCTCAGTATTGAGTTGAAGCATCTTTTAAGCTAGTACAGCCATGAGTTTTCTTGGGAATGATGCAACAAGTTTTTCACACCTGGATTTGGGGATCATCTGCCATTCTTCCTTGCAGATCCTCTCCAGTTCCCTCAGGTTGGATGGTGAACGTTGGTGGACAGCCATTTTCAAGTCTCTCCAGAGATGCTCAATTGGGTTTAGGTCAGGGCTCTGGCTGGGCCAGTCAAGAATGGTCACAGAGTTGTTCTGAAGCCTCTGCTTTGTTATTTTAGCTGTGTGCTTAGGGTCATTGTCTTGTTGGAAGATGAACCTTCGGCCCAGTCTGAGGTCCAGAGTGTCTGGAAGAGGTTTTCATCCAGGATATCTCTGTACTTGGCCGCATTCATCTTTCCTTCAATTGCAACCAGTCGTCCTGTCCCTGCAGCTGAAAAACACCCCCATAGCATGATGCTGCCACCACCATGTTTCACTGTTGGGATTGTATTGGGCAGGTGATGAGCAGTGCCTGGTTTTCTCCACATATACCGCTTACAATTAACACTGAAAAGTTCAATCTTCGTCTCATCAACCCAGAGAATCTTATGTCTCATAGTCTGGGAGTCCTTCATGTGCTTTTTTGCAAACTGTATGCGGCTTTCATATGTCTTGCACTGAGGAGAGGCTTCTGTCGGCACACTCTGCCATAAACCCCTGACTGGTGGAGGCTGCAGTGATAGTTGACTTTGTGGAACCTTCTCCCATCTCCCTACTGCATCTCTGGAGCTCAGCCACAGTGATCTTGGGGTTCTTCTTTACCTCTCTCACTAAGGCTCTGCTCCCACGATTGCTTAGTTTAGCTGGACGGACAGGTCAAGGAAGAATTGTGGTCGTCCCAAACTTCTTCCATTTTAGTGTTTTGGAGGCCACTGTGCTCTTAGGAACCTTGAGTGCTGCAGAAATTCTGTTGTAACCATGGCCAGATCTGTGCCTTGCCACAATTCTGTCTCTGAGCTCCTTGGCAGTTACTTAGACCTCATGATTCTCATGTGCTCTGACATGCACTGTGACCTGTGAGGTTTTATATAGACAGGTGTGTGCCTTTCCTAATCAAGTTCAATCAGTTTAATTAAACACATCTAGACTCCAATGAAGTAGAACCATCTCAGGGAGGATCAGAAGGAAATGGAAAGCATGTGAGTTAAATATGAGTGTCACAGCAAAGGGTCTGAATACTTATGACCATGTGATATTTCAGTTTTTTTTGTTTAATAAATTTGCAAAAATATCTACATTTCTGTTTTTTTTTCTTTCAAGATGGGGAAGGGGGTGCACAGTGTACATTAATGAGCAAAAAATAAAAACTTTTTGGATCTTACCAAATGGCTGCAATGAAAGAAAGAGTGAAAAATGTAAAGGGTCTGAATACTTTCCGTACCTACTGTATAACATGATGCTGGCAGATCTGGTACATTCAATCTCAATCTCCCTTTAAAGATACAACTCTACATATTTGTCACTGATCAATGGATCAGACTAAAGTAAATTCCAGTCTAGACTCTGAGGTAAATATATATTCCTCTCTACTTCTCACACATTAGTTTGTCCAATCCCTTGTGTCTCCACCCAAATTCTTCTTGCAAATGTGCCTTTTTATGTGGCTAAAAATAAGATATATTTAGCTTTTCAATTAACTTCTTTAAGAAATGACCTTGCAATCACTTTAGAATAAAAATGCAGGGATGTAGGCAAACCTTCTATATCCATAAAGAAAATGTCCCGCTCATACATAATTAATGATGGCTGATCGTTAATGGCTGATGATTAACTCCCAGTTACTTTTTTTTTTTTGCTATGTTAATTTTTCCTGTCTGCAGATGTTTTGCAGGGTCAAATAAACACAGCCTTTGGAAATCTAACAGCTACTTAATATTATGACTCAATGTATTTGGTCAATAGACAGTAAAATCATCTGCTAACCAATCGGTATTAGATATTGTTTCTATTCAGCAATTAGGTTTAAAGATTATATTTAATGGGAACTGGACATATAATGGGAATAAGTTAACCCCAGTAGCACGTCACCTTACATCGTACTCGGCATGCTGTTGTACGTCACTTTTTCTGCCTGCTTGCTGCAGACTGGCAGTATAAGGAACCTCCCCACTGCAGCATTTCCAATGCATGTGTACACAGTGGTAGGCATAGAAATATTCAAGGTGACAAAGCAACCTCCGGTGAGGAAATGTGGTTCTTATACCTTATTATAATAAACATATATGAACCGATTTATTAAATTCAGTTTTTCACACTCATGCAAATAGTTAAAGTATAAGGAATGTATTGCTAGTTAGGCAACCACGAAACCTTAAGTGCCTTTGGCATGCTGTTAGCATCGTAATTAATGTAAGTGCAGAATGCATTAACTCTCTCTGTACCAACTGGTATTCCTGGAGACATATGCATTGGTGATTGGTAAGTAAGAAAAAAAACAATATGTGAGGTTTTTACTGCAATAGGACACTAAGGGCCACATGTATGAAAACTGTTTAGGTCTAAAACTCACTTTTTTGCCCGAAGGTTACTATGGGCAAAAAAGTTAATTTTAGACCTAAACAGTTTTCATACATGTGGCCCTAAATTATAAATGAGGGGACGCAGCTTGCTGATGTCCCATAACTTACTGTGATTCCTCCATGCCAATACAGGCAGTCCCCGGGTTACATACGGGATAGGGACTGTAGGTTTGTTCTTAAGTTGAAATTGTATGTAAGTCGGAACACGTAGATTTATTAAATGTAATTCCAGCAAAAAAAAATTTTTTAGTTTTCGATAGTGCAGGTGAGAGTTTTTGCATTTCTTTTGCTGTCTGTGCCCTTTTTAGAAGATTTCACCTAACGTTCTGTATCTCATGTGCAGCTGTGCATGCTGGCACTTGGTTATCATGGGGCGTGACTCAGTGTTGAATGTCAGCCACACCCCATAAGTCTCCGTTTGTAACTAGGGGACGTATGTAAGTCGGGGACTGCCTGTATTTTAAAAGGAAAATAATTTTCACTTTTCCATTACTTCTGTCAGGTTTCTGCTGCTCTTTGATGATCAGAATAGTGTAAACTCAGTACAGATTCCCTCTAGAACAATTGAAGTAGATGTTAGTTTATGGTGCCCAGATGGGTTGTCACTTCCCTCCTTCCACAAAGTAATAAAAAATAAGCTTTACCCTAGGAAGAAGGCCAACACGAGTTCAGAAACCATGTGCTTAGCTCCACTGCATTTTGGTCCTTGTCCAACAGATTTTAGAGGGAACCATTTTGATTTAAATTTTAATGACATTAATTAAATAAATATAATTACTTCCCTAAAGTTTTTCATATTCTATCTGCAGATATTCTTGAGAATTGGATGTCTGTGTCAGGACTTAGCTGACAGGAATTCAGTATTCACACAGCTGCTCATCCCCTGCTGACTACAGATTTCTGACTGTGGTTTCCGGCAGCCTGGACTCAGATGGTGGGCGACTGTGGGAGTTCTCACTTGAGGACAGTACAATCGTATTTTGTGAAGCAACTCACTGAATGGTAGAGCTACCTGCTTCACAAACTTAAAGGGGTTGTCTCACTACATTGATTCATCTTACCTCAGTCCTGTTTTCTTGCTTTCACTTTGAATTCAGGGGCGTGTTTACTGGCTTCTACTAGCCTGCAGTAGAAGCCAGGTCTGTAGCTATAGCAACCAGTGGTGGCAGCCTATCAGGATAGAACAGGTCTGTAGCTTTAGCAACCTGAGGAGCTGATGCAGCTCATACAAGAGGGGATATCTAGGAATAGGTAGGACACTGTTAATGAACTTCTATTGCAAAGTGACTTGTTTTTGCAAAATCTTTAACATAAAAAGCAATCCTTGTAGTGAGACAACCCCTTTAAACTCAGACTGTAAGACTCATTTAAAGGGAACCTGTCACAAGTGTATTAAATGGCTCATGGATAGATGAAAATGGATTAGGAGGAGATAATAATAAACTAGCTGAAAAATATATAAACTTAAAGGGAACCTGTCACATTGACAATGCTATCTGATCTGTAGGCAGCATGTTATAGAGCAGGAGGAGATTGATATGTAGCTCTGTGGGGAAAGATTCTACAGAAATTATAGTTTATTAATTGACATTATTCTGGGTTAGAGTCCAGTAGGCCAGTAGGCAGTGTTATCAATGATGACAGATTTCCTTGTATAATTGTGCATACAGAGATGGCTGTCAATCACTGATAATACCACCCACTGGACACCTTAACCCAGAATAAGAGATTTACATGAACAAAATACTGAATCGTTCCCTACAGAGCTATTAATCAATCTGCTCAGCTCTTCCTGCTCTATAACATACTCCTGACAGGTTGGATAACATGTGCAGTGTGGCGGCTACCCTTTCAGTTTATATATGTTTCATTTAATTTATTATTTCCTCCTAATCCATTTCCATGCATTCATGAGCCATTTAATACACTTGTATGCACCTTCTTAAACCATCATTTCTTTATCATATAAAACAAAAAAATCATTCAATCACTTCATTACTTGCACCTATACTTTAGTTTTCTTTCCCAACCATTCCTTCTAGCCCAATTCTATTTTAAATCCTAATATCTGGCTTCCACTCATCCATACCTCTTTAGCAGGGCTGGTACAAGATATTCTGGTGCCCTAGGCAAGTAAGGCATATAGCGCCCCATCCCTCACCTCCCAATGTAAAATTCAGCCCACTTCATACCTATTTGCACCCCCTTCCTGCCTGGGATGAAGTGGAGCCCTAGGCGGTGGCCTACCTTCACCTACCCATCACCCAGCCCTGCTCTTTAGAGCCAGCCGGGTGTATATCCCTAAATCACATTTTTCCACTTATATCACTGTTATAACGCATCACACATGCATCATTGTTCATTCCATACTATACCTTCTCAGATCAGCTCTTCTCTGCTTTCCTCAACAATTCGGTCATAAATCTCTTATCTCCTGCCCATCAAAAGATTTCCTGACACTTTTTTCCTCTTCTAAGCCAACAATTCACTGATTGTTCCTGTTTCAGCGCTAATAAATCAGAAAGCCTGCCCACTAAATCCATCCATATTTCCCTGAATCAGCTGTTCTGACAACGCTAGCTCATCATTGCTCTATATTCTGTGGCTCAGCAGAATTTCCTACCATACTGATCTATACCAGTTATTTTCTTAATTTCCCATTTTTTATTTAGTACCAATATAAATTGTAGCGCAATATGCAGATTTTTTATTTCTCACATCAGTTGCTGTCTCCATGGGGCTCACAAACTATTTTCTCCATCTCAGAGGCACGTAGGACATTCTACAGGAAGTCAATTAACTTATGTTTGGGGATGCCTCGTGACAGCATTGGCAGCACCTCTGTCGGGGGGCCCTAGTCAAATTTCAAATTTTGAAAAAAGGGCCCGGGACAAGATAAGAACTGGTAGGGGCAAGTGGCCCAGATGATTTAGCTGTATGGGGCTCTGAAATTACCTATGGCAGCCCTGAGTTTTTGGAGCATGGGTGGAAGTTGGAATACCTGGACGATATCACCTTGAACCAGTTTTATATATACACGATTTAACTAGTTCTATACTCTTCAGCCTTTTTTAAATGTATATCTTGTTATATATTACATGTTTATACCTGAACAAGTTCATATATCCTTACAATGCATCTATACATCACCAACCAAACCCATCCTGCTATATAACTCCATTATACCTCCTACTCATGCCACCCACTACATTCACCCATGTTTAACTAAATTATTTCCATCCAGAACATCCACCAACGTAAAAGTGGCCTACTTTAAAAGCCAATCAATCTTTTTATCTTTCTTCTATACCTAATTCCAATACCTAACTTCTCCGACGCTATATTTCATACTGATTGCCTTATTAAAAGGGGTTGTCTCACTGCAAGGATTGCTTTTTAGGTTAAAGATCTTGCAAAAACAAGTCACTTTGCAATATGTGTCCATTAACAGCGTCCAACCTATTCCTAGATATACCCTCTTGTATGGGCTGCATCAGCTCCTCAGGTCGCTATAGCTACAGACCTGTTCAATCTCTCATGATAGGCTGCCAGCACTGGTTGCTATAGCTACAGACCTGACTTCTACTGCAGCCTAGTGGAAGCCAATAAACACGCACCTGAATTCAAAGTGAAACCAAGAAAACAGGATTGAGGTGAGATGAATCAATGTAGTGAGACAACCCCTTTAAATAGATTATACCTGGACAAGTCAATATTACTTTTTCTTGCCTTCAGCTGTGTTTTACTAAATCCCATACAATTATTCCGAAATGCGTTAGCGTTCACATCGTTTTTCTGTCTAATTTTTGTTTATGATTTAATTGTTTTAACTATATTCAATAAAAGTTGGATCATTTTACCTTTAGGCTGTGTTCACACGGCTTATTCCTGACGGATTTGTGAGCGCAATCCGGCTCACAAATCCGCCGTGAATAAGGGGCGGGATGGGGGCGGGGCCGGAGCGCGGCGGGGGCGCCACACCCCGTCCCCATAGACTTGCATTATCCATGGCGCGTATTGCGCCTGGATAATGTGCATGTCACTTTCTCCCCGCCCGGCGGATTCGCCGAGCGGGGTGGAGCGACGGAATCCACTGTTCTCTATGAGAGCAATGGATTACCGTAATGACTCCGAAGGATTGGCGCCGTACTGCAGCGCAAATCCGGCACGCAGTACGGCGCCAATCCGCGGCAAAATAAGCCGTGTGAACGAGGCCTTACCCCGGATGTTGCTGGATTAAGCTGCCACTTGCTATGGATACCTGTTAGGGGCGGCTCCTGCCCCTCCGTACACACTGTAGGTTGTTATTTACATGGGAGGTGAGCTGACCGCACTGCTTGGAACTTTTTTGCTATACAATTCTTACAACCAATTTCCTTCCATAAATTTTCATCATTTTATCTTACAACTTTTTTTTGTTCTCCCTCCTCCCATGCTCACCCACCTGTCGGTATCTGTCAATATACCATGATCCTCTTACAACTAGTTTTAACAGATTTTAGCTATAGTGTTCCCAATACTCGTTATCTAGACCCCATTTTATTACATTTTTGAGACAAATCCACTACAGTCTGCTGTGTCGCTCAAAACCCAACTATCCCCCTCCCAAATTCAGCTATTCCTCACCCACGCCCCCACGTCACAAAGCTTTAAGCAGCAGGTTGCACAAATGGTTAGGGTAGATTTCCATGTGTTCTCCCAACAGATGCCTGAAGATTAACAGGGGAGCTGTGCAGGCTATAAGACACGACTACGTGCAAAGCAGTATTATGTGATATTCCCTGATTAATCCGCTGCTTGGACTGGATCCAAGAGATTACTGGCTGACTGTTGGGTACGCTGTCGCATGCTTGTGTGTTGCAGGATCATAGTGCTGCATAAGCTTTCTGCAGTCTCAAAAGTCCATGGGTATGACCGCCCTGCTTCCCACACCCATCTAATGCACTTCCCTGCCACATTAAACACAGCATTTACCCCGGAGATTGTAAAATCCTCTAGATAGCATTTAATCTATCCAGATGGAGAGGACGCCGACACGTTACATCCTTGTGTGCATGATTCTGTCTCCTTCTCTCCCCTCCTTGTCCCTCTCCATCTTCCGCATACATCAGCACTGGCTCAACTTACCTTGGTGACAGTCATACAGAGCTGTGTCAGAGCCAGAGGACCAGGCGCTTGAGCTGCTGCCTTCTGACTGCAGATCTCTGTGCGTGGTGGCTGCTTCCAAACACTCTGCCTCCCCTCCTCCTCATTATTCCCATCCTTTGCTGGCTGAATTGTGATGTCACTCCGCATCCATACTGATCAGACAGGAAGCAGCTCTGCTGCGTTTAACCTTCCCTCTGCTGGGCCCGGGCAGAAATTATTTAATGCACTTGAAAATACTTTAACAAAACTCTCAAGGACTCTCAAACAAATGAAGTGGCAATGTCACGTCTGCTGTGCTGGCCCTGGAATGACATAGGACCCAGCTGTCAGTTTAAAGAGTAGGTGTGTGCCACCATAGTGGGAGGAACTGCACAAGAGTTGGTGTCCCCTGTGCTCTCACCGACCCGATGTGTTACCCAGCACCACACCTACAGTTGAACCCAGACGTTTACTAACACTATAGACAACGACACACATGCATGCTTTTCGCACTATCTGCCATGCATTCAGAATAAAACTTACCTGTTTTAGGTCAATTTTTACAAAAATTATTTATATTTGCCAAATGTCAGAATAATGAGAGATAGATCATTTTTAAGGCATTTTTATTACTTTCTGCAAAGTCAAAAGTTTACATACATTTCATTAGTATTTGGTATCGTTGCCCTTAAACTGGGTCAAATGTTTTGGATCTCCTTCCACAAGCTTCTCACAATAGTTGGTAGGAATTTTGGCTCATTCCTCCTGACAAAACTGGTGTAACTGAAACATGTTTGCTGGTTGTCTTGCTCGCACCTGACTTTTCAGCTTTACACATACATTTTCAATAGGATTGAGATCAGTAATTTGTGATGGCAAATCTGAAATATTGACTTTTTGTAACCAGTTTGGAAGTATGCTTTGGGTCATTGTCCTTGAGACCATTTCGCCCAAGCTTTAATTCTTGCTATGTCTGAATGTTGCTCAGTATTGCCACATAATCTTCTTTCTTCATGATGCTATCTATTTTGTGAAGTGCACCAGTCCCTCCTGCAGCAAAACAACCCCACAACATGATGCTGCCACCTCTGTGTTGCATAGTTGGAATGGTGTTCTTAGGCTTCCAAGCATTTTCCTTTTCCTCCAAACATAACGATGGTCTCTATGACCAAACAGTAAAATTTTAGTTTTGTCAGGCCACAGGACATGTCTCAAAAATGTAGGTCTTTGTTCCTGTGTGCAAACATTAGTCTGGCTTTTATATGTTTCTTTTGGAGTAATGGCTTCTTTCTGGCAGAGTGACCTTTCAGCCGATGTTGATACAGTACTCGTTTCACTGTGGATAATGACACAACTTTACCAGCTTTCGCCAGCATCTTCACAAGGTCTTTTTCTTTTGTTCTTGAGTTGATATGCACATGTTGGACCAAAGCACATTCATGTCTGAGAGACAGAACTCGTCTCCTTCCTGAGCGGTATGATGGCTGGACATTTCCATCTTGTTTGTACTTGCGTATAATTGTTTACACAGATGAACGAGGCATCTTCTGGTATCTGGAGATTGTACCCCAAGGATGATCCAGACTTGTGCAAGCCCACAATTCTCTTCCTGATATCTTGGCTGATTTCTTTACACTTTCCCATGATGTTACACACAGAAGCAGTGCGTTTTAAAATACATCCACAGATGTATCTTTAATTAACTTAGATGTTCCCAATAAACATGGCATCATCACATGGGCTGTTCCAAATTGTTTAAAGGCATAGTAGTCCTAGTGTATGTAAACTTTTGACTTTGCAGAAAGTAATAAAAATGCCGTAAACAATTCTCTCTCTCATTATTGTGGCATTTGTCAAATATAAATAATTTTTACCTAATTGACCTAAAATGGGTAAAGTTTATTTGGATTCCATGTCAGATTGTGAGAAAAACATGCAAATTTCTGGTTTCAACTGTATCTGACATTTAAACCCAATATGTGTTGACCTGTCAATAATCATATAGTTCTCAAAGCTTCAAGTGCTGTATTCTGAGGGCAAAACCATGGTTTGAACATTTGGAGGGCAGCAGACTATTATCATTGTGCTACACAACTAAGACAGGGGCAGATTTATTAATGCTGTTAATACTTATACAGTGTATACTTAGACTAGACACTGTTACAATGGTTACAATGCGCCACATTAATTATAGTGTTGATAATCTGGCACAGATTAAAGGGGACCTGTCACATTGAACATGTTATCTGATGATGACATGTTGTAGAGCAGACGGAGCTGAGCAGATTGATGTATAGTTTTATATGGAAAGCTTCAGTAGAATTCATATTTAAAGGGAATGTGTCATCAAAAATGACTTATTGTTTAACTCACATTTTTATGTTCAACAATTTTATAAGAATTTTTGGTTATATTTTTTTTTAATTTTCCAGTTTTCACTTTGGCCACTAGGCCTAATAATAGTTTGACAGTTCCTGTTCTGTACAGAAAGATTCTCAGTTGTCTGCTCATTATCAGCACAAAGAGGGTCAAACTGAAAGGAGACAACAGTGTGAATAGATAACACAGGATTCATCAGTCACAAGAGGAGATAGTCACAGTTCACCCTTTCACCTCCCTGCACACTGCTTTCTTCCCAGGTCACAGAGCATGACTAGAAAACTCTCCTATAGAAGTCAATGGGACTGAGTCAGTCTTAAAGGGGTTGTCTCACTACATTAATTCGTCCTGTTTTCTTGTTTTCATTTTTAATTCAGGCGTTTTTACTGGCTTCTACTAGGCTGCAGTAGAAGCCAGGTCTGTAGCTATAGCAACCAGCGCTGGCAGCCTATCAGGATAGATCAAACAGGTCTGTAGCTGTAGCGACCTGAGGAGCTGATGCAGCTCATACAAGAGGGGATATCTCAGAATATGTAGCATGCTGTTAATGGACATATATTGCAAAGTGACTTGTTTTTGCAAGATCTTTAACATAAAAAGCAATCCTTGTAGTGAGACAACCCCTTTAAGTCTCCGATGTGCCTAAAGCTACTGTAAAGCATTTCTCTGACTGCTGTTAAAGCAGTGCAAACAAGGCCTCGTGGCCAAAGTGAAAACTGCAGGACTTAAGAATTATTAAAAAAAATATTGAAAGTGATATGAAAAATAAAAAAACAAAAAAAAAACCAAAAATTCCTGAAAAATGTGTTTAACATAAAAATGGGACTTAAACAATGACTCATTTTTGATGACACATTCCCTTTAATGTATTTAAATCCCTGCTTACTCTGGGTTAAGGAGTCCAGTAGTCGGTTTTATCAGTGACTGACAGCTATATCTATATGCACACTGATAACAGGAAAAATGTCACTCACTGATAACACTGCCTACTGGACTCCTTAACCCAAAATCAACAGAAATTTAAATGAATAAAATACAAGTTCTACTAAAGCTTTCCCCACAGAGCTATACAGTATATCAATCTACTCAGCTCCTCCATCTCTATAACATGATGTCTGCAGATCAGATAGCATTTTCAATGTGAAAGGTTCGCTTTAAGACCTGGTTCACTTCTGCGTCAGAGGTGCAAACTGGAATGTATTACAACAGACCCCAATGACACCCGCAGACCCCATTGACTGCAATAGTTCTGTTGGGTTTCCACAACAATGTCTGTTGTTTTTATGGAAAAAATAGCGCAGCTTGCTGGACTTTTTTTTCTGTCATTCCTAATGGAACTTGCAATGGAGGTGCCAAGCGAAACCTCCAACACTGATGTGAGCCAGGCATAGGATTGTCTTACCAAACTTTTCATCTTCTATTGGCAGAGCCGTTTTAACAGCGTTATGAGCCACTGTGCAGAGCTGTGAACTGGGCCCCCCAACCAACACAGAATACAGATAACACATCACTTATACCAAAAAGTAAACACCATAAAAACAAAACCACCACAAACATGGTGCAAGTAAATTTTTTTCACTTTTCACCCCCATTTTTTTCTGATTCCCAGTACATTACATGGTACGTTCATGGCACCATTAAAACGAACATCTTGTCCCACAAAAAACAAGCCCTCGTGCTATGTAGATAAAAATAAAAACCACTCTTTTTATGCAGAATTGACATACCACAACTAGGGCCGTATTTACAGCTGAGGCTGTTCTAGGCACTGAGCTTGAAAACGCCCCTCAACTTAGGAGAGGTTCACACAACATATTAAGCAACAAATTCTTAGATACACAGGGTCAGCAGATATTATAACATCTGATAGGCTTAGATACACAGGGTCAGCAGATAGCATACACTGGATAGGTTTAGATACGCAGGGCCAGCAGATAGCATACACTGGATAGGCTTAGATACGCAGGGACAGCAGATGACATATACTGGATATGCTTAGATATGCAAGGACAGCTGATGGCATACACTGGATAGGCTTAGATACACAAGGACAGCAGATAGCATACAATGGATAGGCTTAGATACACAGGGACAGCAGATGGTATACACTGGATAGGCTTAGATACACCCAACAACTCCCCCCACTCCTAACACCCCCCACACCTCCCACCACTCCTAACACTCCCCACACCTCCCCCGACTCCTAACACCCCCACTCCTAACACCCCCCACACCTCCCCCCACTCCTAACACCCCACACACCTCCCCCCACTCCTAACACCCCACACACCTCCCCCCACTCCTAACACCCCACACACCTCCCCCCACTCCTAACACCCCCCACACCTCCCCCCACTCCTCCCCCACTCTCAATCACTCACTGTTATGAAGTCCACAGAGCAGGGGGCCGGGCAGTCTTCATCTCTTCACTGCTGAAGATATGAGAGTACAGGGAGGGGCAGCGCTGCTCCTTTCTCTCCCCAGCAGTCTTCTGCTCTTCAGTGTCGTGCACTGCTGGGGAGAGAGAGGGGCAGGGCTGTAGTGCAGGAGCTCAGAGGATCGCTGCAGTCTGGCCACTGCCTCACCTCAGTGCCGTGACTGCCGCGCTGTCTTGTCTGCGCTATAAAGTTAAGGCACGGCGCAACAGGGCAGCGCGGGGGACCAACCAATGTCCCTGGGTATATTCACTGCCACTGGGCAGGGTAGGCAGCTGACCGAGGGGGCCCCCTGAGCTTGTGGGGCCCCCCCCGGGCAACCGCCTATCTTGCCCAATGGAAGAGACAGCCCTGTCTATTGGTTTGCTGAATTTTTGGCACACAGCATCACACCCAAAGCCATGCCTCGTTCACTAGGTCAAGCCCTTTTTGCTGGCCAAGGCTCCAAGAGTCTAGAAATTGTCTAAGGCTAAGTCCACACAGCACACAAAAACGGTCGGATTTACCGCTGTTTTAGTATTTTGAAACTGTTGAAAATCCAACCGTTTAGCAAGGCCATAGACTTTAATAGAAAAAACAATGTGTAGTCTACACAAGTCTTTTTTTTAAGTTCGTTTTCTGACGCCGGTGTATTATACAAGATGTTGCATAATCTGCCTGCAGTTTGCCGTTAGGCCAAAGTTTTTGCGAAAACATTAACAAAAACTGTGGTCATGCATTGGACACACACCATCTGCTTTACAACGGTTTTTGTCCTATGCTGTGTATTTCCAGCCTAAAACACATAATAAATGTGAAAAACATGCCAGTATTTCTGGCGCGAATTGCAGCAGAATTCTGGGGCAATTGCCTTAATAAATATGCCCATATGTTTCTGTGAGGTGCAGGGATAAGTGTCTTTGTAGTTCTGCTAGTATTTTGTTTCTACTGAGCTGCCAGCATACTACAGTGATTATGCATAGAGGGCTACATATTGGCTGCTGATCTAGAATGGAGAGATGCAGATTTACAAGGACAATGACATTGCAGTCTTGCTTGGACCTTGATTCTGCAGATTTGAAAATTAAATGCATTGAGTTTTTAGAGCTGCAAGTGGTGATACTGCAAGATATAAATATAGTTTGGTGATGGCTGATCTGCCTGTATACTATAGTGGGTAATATATGGATATTGATTCGGTAGTGATGCAAGGATAATGACACTGCACTTCCTACTAATATGCTGATGCTGAAGTCCTGCCAAAGCCAGAGTAGCCATCAGTAGGTTCAGGGCCGAATACAAAGCATACTTGCCTCCTGCACATTACCAGCTCCATATTACCATTTCTTTAAAAAAAAAAAAAAAATGTGTTAAGGACCCCTGACAGCAGGGGCGTCCCTGACAAAAGGAATAGTGAACATAACTATAGTTGCAGTTATAGTATAGTGTTTCTGTAAGCTACCGACAGGGCCACAGTCAGACGTTTCAGGGTCCAATACAGCTAAAGCATTTGTACCTTCCCCCCTCAAAAAAAATAGATAAAAATATTTGTGGGGGGACCGGGAAAAATGCAACTCTCCCATTGCTTTTGGGTTCAGTTTTGTTTTTGGAGTTTACACCGTACAGTTTAATTGACATAATATCTTTGTTCTGTGGGTCAATATGTATGCAAGGGCCAAAAAAATACCTCCACATCATCACTGCCTGTCACCACTATATAGTGACTAATGCCACTATAATGTTACTGTGTTACTGACCAAACCAGTATAACAATATTACCAATAAGAACAATATGCATAGAAAATAATACCGAAAATTAGTGACTGGCTAAGACCACCATACTGTTACTGACCAAACCAGTATAGCAAGACCAATATCATCAGTAACAACAATATACCAGGAGCAAATAATACCACTTTATGTCCTCAAACTTTATTGACTCATATCACCATAATGTTACTCACCAAATCATAATATCCCTAGTTAGGTATATAGGTATGTTAGCCCCTCGTTGGTGGACATGCCCCCTATCAGATTGGTAGATAGACATGAAATAGGTAGACACCCATTAGATAGGTAAGACCCTATTAGATAAATAGGTAGGCACCCTATCAGGTAGATACATCCAGCATTTAATGTGTAGTCTCCCCATTAAGTAAATAGGTAAGCCCCCATTATGTAAGCCAGCCACTTATAAGGTAGGACTCCATTAGATAACAAGGTTTGTACTCCATTCATTGTAAAGCTAGGTAGGTAGGGCTCCATGTAATTAGGTAGGTACTAGCGCTGGTAGTAAAGTAGTTAGCCCCATTGGTAGTTAAGTAGATAAGGCCTGTGGAAGTTAGGTAGGCAGGGCCCTTGGTAGTTAGGTAGGTAGCACCCCTGGTAGTTAGGTCATGCTTAACAACTCTCCCATGTTGTATGGAAAACTCCTGTAAATGGGGGAGAGAGTTGGCAAACTTTTAAGTCTAGCTGTGGTTCATGAACAGCCTTTTCAGAGGGTCCACTTCTAGAGGTAACCCAGCTCTTCCTAGTACACCTAGTGCATTGAGTACTGGGGGTGATAGTGACATAGGGTTAGCGCCAGCCTTGGGGGTGTCAAAAAATATCGCTGGCTGACACCAAGCCTTAGCACTAGTAATGGAGAAGTCTCTAATCAGACACCTCCATTATTAACATTGGAATAAAATAGTAAAAAAAATGACATAATACAAAAAGAAATAAACACTTCCCATCAACATCCGAATTGAACATTTCATTATTGAAATGGATCCAACACTGGTCTGACATCATCCAAAGAGGAAACCTGTATAAAATTGAAGCACTACAAAAAATATGACAGTACTAAACTCCATTCCCCACCTCCCCCCATCTCCCTCTGATCTTCTGGCTTTGCAGGGGATGGTGTTCAAGCTGCACAGTATGATTCTGGGGGGTACAGACCATGGCTACAGCACAGTCTCCAGGAAGATGGAACTTTTGCCTGTAAACTATGTCCTGTACCCCCTCTCCAGCCCCTACTCCACCACTGTGCCATGCATCCTAGTGCCAATACAAAATACAACCCTCACTTATCACTCCACCGATCACCACATAACCCCGTTACCTCTACCTTTAATACCTTGTGGAATTTGTATTGAGGTGGGCACAGGTTGGAAGGTGCTATAAAAGATAGAATTAGAAGATGTTTGTTTGGTAAATCCTGCAGGGACAAGTGATGGCTTAGAGAAGTCATCATTATCAGTCTGGACTGGATAGTGAAGAAAAGGGAAGAAAAGGGAAAGTGAACAACTCCCATGAAATAAGACATCACCTATAAAGTCCTGGATGTATCTGTATTGTAATCACTTATATGTCTGAAGAGCCTGTGTACGACTGGTATCTACCACTATACTGTATGTTCACTGTTTGGCTGGAATATTGGTAGTAGTGGAAATATTGATAGCAATGGTTCAGATTTAGGAACAATTCAGCAGCATCTCCCAGGTTTCCTGGAAACTGAATAGGTTATCCAATGTCCAAGAAAGCTTGTCATGCCACACCCCTCAATTTGTTTTCTTCAAGAGCGATTAAACAGTGTTTTGCAGGCATGGCTTGTGTAAAAAAGGATGTACTGCTTGTTATACGATCTATACAAATTCTGGAGCAGCTCTAAATCTCCCTGCCCACTTTTAAAAGTTGACAAACAAGAGGTAGGTAGGGCCCCTAGTAGTTAGTGCCCCCATAATTAGGTAGGTTGAGCCTACATATTTAGTTAGGTAGGTATATAGGTAGATTTCCGATAGTTAGGTAGCAGGGCCCCTGGTTGTTGGGCTGATATTGGCTGTGTCGGCAAATGCAATGAGTATTCAAGTTGAATAATGCTGAAGAATGTTCTCTTGTGCGCTCGCCGATACAGCACTTCCGTCCGCTTCTCCACTGCACCAGATGTTCCCTGTATCACAATATGGACTGTATCATGATCTGGTTTCCTTGGTTCATGAGGCTGACTACAATACAACTTACTGGAGAAAGGCCATTTTATTTGCACCATTCTTTTGAATAAATACTAATGTTAGTGGCAGCAGAATAGTGTGCTTACTTATTCCTGACCATTGACATACAGTGGGTACGGAAAGTATTCAGACCTCTTTAACTTTGTCACTCTTTCTTTCATTGCAGTCATTTGGTAAGATCCAAAATGTTCATTTTTTTTGCTGATTAATGTACACTCTGCACCCCCCCCCATCTTGAAAGAGAAAAATCAGAAATGTAGATATTTTTTGCAAATTTATTAAACAAGAAAAACTGAAATATCACATGGTCTTAAGTATTCATACCCTTTGCTCAGTATTGAGTAGAACCCTTTTGAGCTAGTACAGCCATGAATCTTCTTGGGAATGATGCAACAAGTTTTTCACACCTGGATTTGGGGATCCTCTGCCATTCTTCCTTGCAGATCCTCTCCAGTTCCCTCAGGTTGGATGGTGAACATTGGTGGACAGCCATTTTCAAGTCTCTCCAGATATGCTCAATTGGATTTAGGTCAGGGCTCTGGCTGGGCCAGTCAAGAATGGGCACAGAGTTGTTCTGAAGCCTCTGCTTTGTTATTTTAGCTGTGTGCTTAGGGTCAATGTCTTGTTGAAAGAAGAACCTTAGGCCCAGTCTGGGGTCCAGAGCACAATGGAAGAGGTTTTCATCAAGGATATCTCATTACTTGGCCGCATTCACCTTTCTTTGTTTCCTTGTGTCCCCATAGCATGATGCTGCCACCACCATGTTTCACTGTTGGGATTGTATTGGGCAGGTGATGAGCCGTGCCTGATTTTTCCACATTTAATGCTTAGAATTAACACCAAAAAGTTCAATCTTCGTCTCATCAGACCAGAGAATCTTATTTCTCATAGTCTGGGACTCATTCAGGTGTTTTCTTGCAAATTGTATGCAGGCTTTCATATGTCTCGCACTGAGGAGAGGCTTTTGTCGGCACACTCTGCCATAAAGCCCCAACTGGTGGAGGGCTGCAGTGATAGTTGACTTTGTGGAACTTTCTCCCATCTCCCAACTGCATCTCTGGAGCTCAGCCACAGTGATCTTGGGGTTCTTCTTTACTTCTCTCTACCAGGGCTCTTCTCCCACGATTGCTTAGTTTGGCTGGACGGCCACGTTCGGGGAAGAGTTGGGGTCATCCCAAAAATTTTCTTCCATTTAAGGATTATGGAGGCCACTGTGCCTTTGGGAACCCTTTGGGAGTGCGCAAAAAATTCTTTTGAAAACCGGGGGGGGGGGGCCAATCTTTTCCCTTTTGCCACAATTCTGTACCCTGATCTCCTTGGCATTTTCCAAAAAAACCCTAAATATTCTCATGGGGCTCGACATGCACTGGACTGTGGGGCCCTTTAATAAAACCATTTGGGGTCCCCTTTTCCAATCAAGCCCAAATCATTTAAATTAAACAAAAAGCGGACCCAATAAATGAGTAAAATCATCTCAAGGAGAATCAAAAAAGGAAATGAACACCCGTAAAGTTAAATGAAGAAACACCCAAATTTTTCCGAAAAACTTAGGGCCCAAAGTGATTTTTTCATTTTTTCCCTTGGGTTTAAAAAATTTTGCAAAAAATCTACTTTTCTGTTTTTTTTCTTTCCCAAGAGGGGTTCAGAGTGTAAAATTAATGGAAAAAATTAATTTTTTTGGATTTTAACCAAATGGCTGCAATGAAAGAAAGATTTTAAAAAAATTTTAAGGGCCTAATACTTTCCGTACCCCCGAAAATTTTCCCGGGTATACCCTGCCAATTATCAGAAAACAGCCCCAAAGCAGCAGGGGTTTGCTAGGGCCCCTAAAACTCCGGGGCTGGGGCCCTTTGGTTTTTCTGGGTTGGGCGGGGTTTCAAAACACATTTTTTCCCCGCCTTTTTTGTAAAATGGGATTTTTTTTTTAACAGAAAAAAAACCTTCTTTTCCTGTCACAAATTTTTTCTGCACATCCCACACAACCCCGTCCATCTCCTCAGCAGTCACTGTAAAAAAAAAATCACCAAATGACAAATTTACTTTTTTTAAAACTTCTCACCCTTTAATACAAAACCCCTAAACAGTCCCCCAAAACACCACCAAAACAAGGAGCAAATCTACCAAAAATTAAATTTTTACTAAAACCCCCCTACAAAAACAGGGGCCCCAAACCCATTTCTACTTAAGGTTTAAATAATCCTGCAGACCCCGACCGAACGCGACCCCCCATGTGACTACCAGCTGTACACAGGGTCCGTTTTCCCCTATACCACCCCCCATAAAAGGGGCCCTATAGTGGGAGATACTAGTTTTATGAGACCCCCTGCAAAAAATAATTTGATTACACGCAGTTTTCATTTAGGGCCACCCCAGACGTCTTTTCCCGATCGCGGGCGTTACTTTTCCCCTTTTCTTCTCCAACCGGTTCACCCCTTCCTTCGATTGCTCCCGGCCCCCAAAAATCGTCCCCGAAAAATTTGGGCACAAATATCTTAGAATCCCACATTTACCCCAAAATCCTTATTAAAAGGGATAGCAGTCCCCTCATTTTGGGATATAGGGGGACGAAGCATATATGGGGGCCCCATCAGGTATAAAAAGGGCCCACCAAAGGGGCAGGTATAAAGGGGCACGAGGCATATTAGGGCCACAGCAGGATATGGGGCCACAGGCGCAATGGGGGGCCACAGGGCAGTATATGGGGGCCACAGGCAAAAGAAAATGGGGGCCCCCCAGGGGGAAAATGGGGGCCACAGCAGGGGGAAAAGGGACAGGCAGGTATATAGGGGCACAGGCAGGTATATTGGTGCACTGAGGCAGTATATAGGGGTCACAGGCAAGGGAAAATGGGGGCCCAAAACAGTTATATGGGGGCCCAAAACAGAAATAGGGGGGGACAGGCAGTTAAAATTTTTTCCACAGGCAGGTTTTTATAGTGGGGCCCCAGGCAGTATATAGGGGCACTTTAGGCAGTATATGGGGCCACAGGGATAAAAAGGGGGGACTGAGGCAGTATATGGGGCCCCAGGGAGTATAGGGGGCCCAACAGGGAAATAGGGGGACCCAGGGAGTTTTTATGGGGTACAGGGAATATATAGGGGCACTGAGGGAGTTTTAATTATAGTTTTTCCCCAGGAGTTTCCCGTATATGGGGGGGACAGGCCCGGGAAAATGGGGGCCCCAAACAAATATGGGGGCCCCAAGGGGCCCCGGGGGTTTGGGGGCCACAGGGAGGGATAAGGGGGGGGGCAGTTTAAGGGGCCCGGGTATATGGGGCCCCTTTAAAGGCCCGGTATATGGGGCCACAGGGAGTATATGGGGGGCCAAAAAGGGGCCCCGGAATAAGGGGGCCCCCAGGCATTTTAGGGGGGCCAATGGGGCCCCGGGTATATGGGGGGCCCCAGGCAACAAAGGGGGCCACAGGCCCAAAGGGGGGAAAAATAGGGCCCCAGGCATAATGGGGGCCCCACAAGGGACCGGGGGGAAAATGGGGGGCCCCCCAAAAAGGGCCCCGGGATTATAGGGCACAGCGGGGCCCCGGGGGAAAAATGGGGGCCCAAAAGCAAAGGGCCCGGGATATGGGGGGGTTTCCACACAGATATGGGGGGCAAGGCAGGTTTTGATAAAGGGGGCCCACAGGTTTCAAGGCATTAAAAAGGGCCCCGCAAAAAGGGCCCGCATTTGGGGGGGCCCCCAGCAATAAAGGGGGCCACAGGCAAAATTTTGGGGGGGCTTGGGGCCCGGCAGGGATAAAAGGGGGCCCAAACCCCCCAAAAGTTAAAAAATTGGGTTTCCCCCCAGTTCCAAAAGGGATTATTTGGTTTGGGCCAAACAAAGGGCCCCGGGGTAAGGGGGCCACAGGCCCGGGAAAAGGGGCCCCCCAAAGGGGGATGGGATAAAAAGGGGGCCCCAGGGGGTATAATTGGGGCCACAGGCAAAGGAACAATTTAAAAAAGGGTTACACAAAAAGGGAGCAGGAAAAAAGGGGGGGCCCAAAAGGGCCCGGGGATAAAAAAAGGGGGGGTTTGGGGCCAACAAAGGGGGGAGGCATTATAGGGAACAAAAATCCCCGGGATAAGGGGGCCCCAGGCAGGATATGGGGGCCACAGGCTTGGGGGGGAAATGGGGGCCACAAGGGTTTGGGGGGGTTTAGGGGGCCACAAAGGGCAGGAATAAGGGGGCCCCAGGGGGTTTGGGTGGGATAAAAAGGGGGCCCCACAAAAGGTTAAGGGGAAATGTTGGCCACAGGCAGGATATTGGGGGCCCCAGGGAGGATTTTGGGGGGAAAGGGGCCCCAGGCAAAGGGGATACGAAAAGGGGCCCCAAAACAGTATAAGGGGGCCACAGCAAAAAAGGGGGGGAAAATGGGGGCCCCAGGCATTAAAAAATAGGGGGGGCCTAAACAAAAAACCCCGGGAAAGGGGAACACAAGGGGGACGGGAACTTCCCAAAAAAACAAATAAACAACCTAGGTTCCCGGTGGGTTTGGGGGCCCCAACCAGGGGGCAGGGGATTTAAGGGGGTAAAAGGCCCAAAACTATATGGGGGCCCCAGGCAGTATATTGGGGGGCCTTAAAGGCCAAAAGGGGAAAAGGGGGGCCCCAGGAAAAGGGAAAATTTTGGGGGCCCCAGGGAGTATATAGGGGCAAATTGGGACGGGAAAGGTTAAAACGGGGGAAAAATAAAAAATAAAAAAAAACATTAATAAATCACCTTTAAATCCCCCGGCGAGCCGCTCCGTCCTCTTCACCCCGCGCTCCCCGGCAAGCCTCCTCGGGCGCACGGCCCCATGACCCCTTGTGCCCCCCCAGGACAGGCAAAACGTCGCGATGACTTGATGTAACGCGCCGCCCCGGGTGAGGGGCACGGGGCCTGCGGGGGTCCCGGGGCTGTGGGGGACCCGGCGGCCCCGCGGTGTCGGACCTGCGGGCCGACACTGTCTGGGGGGCAAAGGGAAACGCTCCCCTCTGCCCCACAGAAACCCTCAGCTGTGTTTTTCGTCCAGCGGACCACAAGCAGCTGAAGACCAGTCGTTTTCCAGGGGCCCCGCAGAGGCCTGGAGGGCCCCGGGGACTCGGGGGACAGGGGTTTTTTTCGGGGGCCCAGCCCCGAATAAAACCCTAGCACCCCCCCTGCTAGCGAGTATTTGAGGACAGCAACACAGTACTGTCAGACTGTTCTGCTGAACCAGAAAAGCAATGGAAAGGGATGTCAGAATGCCCTATAATAAAACTACATGAAAATTAGGGTTTATTTGATAAACTGTACCAAAATGGTGGTTTAAAAAGGGATTTGCCCCTTTCCCAATCCCCTTTAAACTTTTGGATGTTTTTCTTTCTATCTCAGATCACCAAACAAATATTAGACAAACATAACACAAGTAAATGCAAAATGCAGCTTTTAAATGAAGGTTTTTATTATTAGGGGAAAAGTTAATCAAAACCTACAGGGTCCTGTGTGAAAAAGTAATTGCCCCCTAAACATAATAACTGGTTGGGCCAACCTTAGCAGCAATAACTGGAATCAAGCATTTGTGATAGCTGCCATTGAGTCTTTTACAATGCTCTTGATGAACTTTATCCCACTCTTCTTTGCAGAGTTGTTATAATTCACCCACATTGAAGGGTTTCTGAGCATGAAGCGCTTTTTTTAGGTCATGTCACAGCATCTCAATCGGATTTAGGTCAGGACATTGACTAGACCACTCCAAAGTCTTTCAGGTCCTGAAGCATCCAAACATATCCAGACCATCATACTACCCCCACCATGTTTCACTGTTGGTATGATGTTCCTTTTCTGAAATGCTGTATTGCTTCTACGCCAGATGTAATTGGATTTACACCTTCCAAAAAGTCCAACCTTTGTCTCATCAGTCCACGGAATCTTCTCCCAAAAGTCTTAGAGATCATGAACATGTTTTCTGGCAAAATTGAGACAAGCTTTTATGTTCTTTTTGCTCAGCAGTGGTTTTCGTCTTGGAACTCTGCCATGCAGGCCATTCTTGCACTGTCTCTTTCTTGAGACATGAACACTGACCTTAGCTGAGGCAAGTGAGGCCTACAGTTCTTTGGATGTTGTCATGGGGTGTTTTGTTATGTCTTGGATGAGTCTTTGCTGCGCTCTTGGGGTAATTTTGGATGGTCGGCTAGCTACTCTTGGGAAGGTTCACCACAGTTCCACGTTTTCTCCATTTGTGGATGATGGATCTCACTGTGGTTCTTTTGAGTCCCAAAGCTTTAGAGATTACTTTATAACCTTTTCCAGACTGATACATCTCAATTACTTTGTTTCTGAAATTATTTCGATCTCCCCATGATGTCTAGCTTCTAATAATCTCTTGGTTTACTTCACTTAGTCAGGCAGGTCCTATTTAAGTGCTTCCTTGCTTAAAAACAGGTGTGGCAGTCATCATGCTTAGGTGAGGCTATGGAAATTGAACTCAGCTTCTCAAAGATATAAGAAAACACAGTTAATTTATGTTTTAAGGTGGGGGGAGGAGGTTTTGATTACTTTGTCCCTTTATTTAAAAGCTACATTTTGTTTTACTTGTGTTATGTTTGTCTAATATTTAAATTTTTTGGGTGATCTGAAACATTTAAGTGAAACAAACATCTAAAAGATTAAGATATTAGGAAGGGGGCAAATCATTTTTCACCACACTGTATGTAGAGTACAGAGTGAAGGTTCAGAATGACCTATTCTGACTGCAAGGGGATGCTGTGTAGTAGTTTTACACTTTTTTAAGTACAAGTACCTTGGCAATGTGACGCGGCTACGGCTGTTTCCCATTACCTCCATCTTTACCTCCCTGACACCAGTGTGACATTAGTATGATTAAGGTCTATGACTGAAGCATCACAACTAGAGATGGGCGAATTTCTAAAAAATTCGATTCGGTGACTTCGCAGAATTTTCCGACAAAATTTGTTTCGGTCCGAATTACTTCGGGATGAATGGCGTTAAAAAACAGCTATTTCCAGGCTGCACAGAGCCTGCACGGTGCTGGAGAACGTTGTGCCATGCTTAAATATGCAGAGGGAGCTTGGTTTGGTCTTCATACAATGTTGTGTTTTAGTATGACACGCACATGACTGTCACCGCTCTTAGAATCGCTCCACTATAAAATTCCCTGGGCACTTAAGAGGGCAAAACTGACCAAAAAACTCAAGCGGGAATGTAGCCTGATAAAGTCATGGCAGCGAAAGCTAGAAAAAAACAAGCTGAGAGCTCAGGTGGCAACATCAGTGAGTGTGGAGGTGACGGCGGCAGCCACAGCAGCATGAGGTCAGACAGTGGCACAATGACATTCTGGAGGTGGCAAAAACAGGAGTAGGCCACAGAGTGGCACAATGACACAGTGTGAAGGTCACGGCAGAAGCAGCATGAAGTCAGACAGTGGCACAATGACATTCTGGAGGTGGCAAAAACTGGAGTAGGCCACAGAGTGGCACAATGACACAGTGTGGAGGTCACGGTAGCAGCAGCATGAGGTCAGACAGTGGCACAATGACATACTGGAGGTGGCAAAAACTGCAGCAGGCCACAGAGTGGCACAATGACACAGAGTGGAGGTCACGTCAGCAGCAGCATGAGGTTAGGCAGTGGCACAATGACATACTGTAGGTGGCAAAAACTGGAGTAGGCCATGGAGTGGCACAATGACAGAGAGTGGAGGTGACAGCGGCAGGAGCAGCAGCATGAGGTCAGACAGTGGCACAATGACACAGTGTGGAGGTGACCGCAGCAGCAACAACAGCAGCAGCAGCATGAGGTCAGAGAGTGGCACAATGACACAGTGTGGATGTCACGGCACCAGCAACAGCAGCAGCAGCATGAGGTCATAGAGTGGCACAATGACAGAGTGTGGAGGTGGGTGGCAATACCAGTCCCTGGTAAAGATGGTTGGTGGCAGATGGAGAAACTGGCAGCATATGTGTGGCATCAGGTGGGTGGCGGCATCAGAATAGTGGCTAAGGCAGGTAGTTTGAACCCAGACTAATTTCTCACAGTTTGGGTGAGGCGTCATGGCTGATGTAGTCTGATGCCTAAGGCATTGGTGTGTGGAAATCCTGGCCGATCCACGCCTGATTCATCTTGACAAAGGTCAGTCGTTCCACATTTCCCGTGGACAAGCGGGTTCTCCTTGGGGTAACGATGGCCCCCGCCGCACTGAACACCCGCTCTGATGCCACACTACTGGCCGGGCAGGACAGCTTCTCCACTGCAAACTCGGCAAGTTGCGGCCACACATCCAGTTTGGCTGCCCAGTAGTCCAGCGGATCTTCTAACTGGGGTGGCAGAGTGTGTCCAAGTAGGCCACCCCCTGTTTGGTTCAGGGACTGCCCCGGGCCCTGCTGGCGTGCTGCGGGCAATGCCCTCCTACTAGGGGGTAAAAGGAAGCTACCATCATGACTAAAAATTAGGTGCTGAAGGAGCTGGTACTGCCCCACCCCCCCCCCCTTCCCAGCAGCTGCGCAGTAGTACATGAGCGCTGAAGAACCCCCGGTCAGACCTGTAAAGGGGGGACAACCCGCAAAGGCAGCGGCCAACTACTACGGAGGATTTCCTATGTATTTTTAGTTTGTCCCCCCTCTCGCAGCTGGGAAAAAGGCTTTCTCTTGGACCGGTAGCGAGGGTCCAAAGGGGGGAGAGCCAGAAGTTATCCCCGCGGATGGTGACTATTCGGTGCCCTAGCCGGGGAAATCAGCATGCTGCGGGCCATCTGAAAAGTGACTCCGGGGGCTCCCGCCCCCATTCCATGAATCCCAGGTGCTTGCGGTCATTTTCCTGTCTTCCTCATCTCCTCTACCCCCTCCAGCTGCTCCTGCTCCTCCTCCTGTCCCCCTGGGTAGAAAACACTCTTTACCAGACAATGCTTCTGCCCCAATGTCCTCCTCCTCCATTTCACCCCCACCGGACTATGTGGCCCCGAGATGTGTCGCCTGTCTCCAGCCCCTCCCCAAAACAGATTTTTTCGCATTTTTAAAGGACATGAAGAGTGGAAAAAAGTTTTTATCCCGTAGTCCGGGCGACTGAAAAAAAAGTGCCTCCTCGAATGGCCTCAACAAAGGAAGGTGTCACGCAGAACTGCCACTGGCTGACATAAAGTTACACAGGGGATATCCTGTCCGCCGGGACCCATAAAAAAATCGTTAATGGCCTTTCTTGTTCATACAGTCGGTCCAACATGTGAGCTGGAATCCAACGGGGGAAACACGCATTCAGCGTGTGTTGGGGGAGGCCATTTGCGCGCAACTCGAGGAGGGGTTCCTGGTTTGTAGGAAGGGATGAAGTGCATGCAAGTTTCCTGGCCATTTTCAGAATTTTAAAGATCGGTGGAAGTTCAGGAACCTTTTCAAAACCAATTGCACGTGCGCCATGCAGGGCGCATGGACATCCCCCTCGGTGCAGTGGGGGACCCCATTTCCTCCATTTCCGCCCAGGTTCCGATTTGAGTTGCCGGAAAAGCCCAAATCGATTTCTTGCTGCTGACCGGAGCTGTTCCTCCCCCTGTGTGACTCGTTCGCGAGGCAAGCCGGGTAGAACTGCGTGACACCGCTGTGCCCTACAATTGGATGTGGGCCGTTTCTTTTGGGGGGGAATGGTGGTGGGGTGGAGGAGGAGGGGGCGGACATTGGGGCAGGAGCCGCAGTTTTTCAACGTGGAGGAAAATCGCCGTCTCCTGCCAATTGTTGGTGTGCCTGGGGGGGAAGCCTTCCCCCGTGGGGGTAAAGGAATGTACTGGCCCTGACCGAGTTACAGCTCCAGCGTCCGCATGCCCTGCCCTTTGGAACAAACCGATAAGTCAAGGGCGGCCCCCCTTCTGTTCTACCTATTTTTGAAGGTTTGGGGGCTTTCCTTTTTTGGGAAAAAAAATTACGGCGGAACTCTCCATCTCGGTCGGCACAAGCCATAAGTTCCTTTAATGGTGCAAAGGGCCACCCTTTGGAAAGGGGGGGACTGCGTTTCCAAACAAACTTGGGCAGGGGCACGGTCATTTCACTTAGTAAGGTTGGACGCATACTGTTGTCTCTTTGAAATTGCCTCGCTGAAGATGCTGGGCCATGGTGCAAGGGCAGGAGCATCTGGACCCGGGAGATGAGGCAAAGAGAAACAGCTCCTTCTGCGAGGTGGGGGGCCTTACTGGCTGGGGGTGCTGTGAGCCCCATCTGAGCCACGTTTTTCCCAGGCCACCGGATGGTGACGCTGCATGTGTTGACGGCATGGCCGTGGTGCTAACGTTAGCTCCCTGGCCCGCTTCATTTCTGCCCAAGATTTCTACTATCCATTTGGTCCTCTGGTGTTTAGAAAGAACTGCCACACCGCCGAGTATCTGATTTTACCGCCAACGCTCCGCACGAATGACATGCCGGCGCTGCCTCGCCCGAGCCCCGTGCCGCTACTTTCTTGGACCCGCGAAGGGGTTTTTTACCCCCTGGCCGCTTTGGGTCCCCACCCACACTGCTGCTATCCTGCGACTCACGGCCACAAACCGCTTGCGGCTGCGCCGCTGCCCCGAGCGAAACTGAGCCATCTTCTCCGCGATGTGAAGCCCTTCCTCACCCGGCTCCCCAAGTGCGGTCGGCTACATCATCATTTTTTTGTTTCAACCCTTTTTCTGTCCTCATCATGGGCTTTGGGATAAGGGGGCTGACCCTCACAAAAATGACCTCCCCAGCCACTCTCCCCCATCTATCTTTGCCCCCTACTGCAAGAACAGGGGATATTGGCCCCCTTTTTCCCCTGCCAAGTAGTGCTACTGCCCCCCTCAAATTGTTCATCCTAATATATAGGGCGCGAGCCCAGACCCCTAGTAGATCCTGGCTGAGGGAACCGGGTGGGACAGAGGGCGGGGTTGAGGGCAGGTGAGGGCCGCTGACCCCTCCCCCGGGCCTGCCCAACTAAGGGGTTTTGTCTGACATTCCCCCCCCGACTCTTGGGTGGGGTTGTCAGAATTTATCTGGGAGGAAGTGGATGACCTAGTCAACTAAACAAGAACCTTGGGTTGCTGGGCAGCACCGGCCGCAGAGACGCGGCGTTGTGGCCTACCGGTGACCCTGCTGGACTCCCCCTTGCGGCGGCGACCCGGCCGCTCCCGGAAAGTTTGTGCCCTGCCCCTCGGGAGGTGAAAAGCCTGCCACCTCTCTGTCGGGGACATACTGTTTGTTCTAAAATGTACAGACACTGTTTGAGAAGATATCTGTATATGATAAATACACACCTTGTATTTGACTACAAATGAACCAAGTAACAAGCTTGGGTAACCCTTTGATATAAATTGCGCTCCACAAATGGCCAGGAAAAATTTACTTGTATGTGTCGTTTAAAAACACTGTATATTTTACTGAATGTAAAAGCACAAACAGGCTTAATTAACCTTCGGACATGAATTATGCTACAGGCAAAATGTATTTTTTGGCGGTGAAAAAGACGGTTTCTTTTAGTCACCACAACAGCAGAACAACGCTTAATTAACCCCTGGATGTAAAATGCGGAAAAGAATTGAGCAACCAAAAACTACGAGCTTTGTAGCGTGTTACAATGGCGTGTATTTTACGCTACACAGCAAGAGAAAAACTTGTAATTAACCTTCGGTTATGAATTATGCTACCGGAAAAATGTCTTTTTTGGCGGTGAAAAAGACGGTTTCTTTTAGTCACCACAGCAGCAGAACAACGCTTAATTAACCCCTGGATGTAAATTGCGCAAAAGAATTGAGCAACCAAAAATGAAGTGGTATTTGGATTGTTAAAACGTTTGTTTCTTTAAATAATACAACAGGAACAGGCTTAGATAACCCTTGGATATTCAATGTGCTGTGAGCAGATAGCATAAAAATTTATATGCAGCTGCATTGGACGCACACTGGACTTCAGTTCCAATACCCCACAAAATCAGAATTAGAACGTAAGAGAAGCAGTCTCTGAGACAAGCTGTGAAAACCCCCCCAAAAATCGCGTAAAAAAATCAGTTCTTTAGTAAGAGATTTCATAAGCGGGAAATTTTGGGAAAAACCTTCCCTACTCAGTACAGTGAAGCGGTTGAGCTCCCAGCATTTGGGGCCCGGAAATTATATAGTGCGGTGAGCACAGAATCCCGGTCTCTGATTGGCTTCATCTCTGCAATGTCATGCAGGCTATGCCCCTTTTACCTCCCGGTGCTTTGCCCCATGTAGCGCCATGTGCTCGCAGCCATTATCAATCAAAAGCACACTTCGTTCCCGTGAATCACCCCAAACTTCGACTTCGTTCAGAACTGAAGTTTTCCTGAAATTCTAAACGAATTCCACTTTGTTAGAATCAATTCGCTCATCTCTAATCACAACATTCATGTGTCACTTGCTTTTTCTTCATTTTAAATCAATGTGGAGCTCTCTTTCGGATTTGAAATAAATGCTTTACATTTTTTACAAGAACATTTTTTTCGATGTGCTGTTGTCCTACATTATCCTGTATACCTATCCTTCATCCAGGAAAAAATCCCTCACAGAGTGCTGTAGTATTGAAGCTTTGACTGCTACATTATTTAGTTTTTGCCTTCCTGCATTTCAACAGTCGCAACTTTTTTATTTTTTCCGATGACACAGTTGTAGGAGGACTTGTTTTATGTGGGAGAAGTTGAATTTTTGGGGGCGTAGTTTGAGTTTATATATAAGTTACTGCACATTTTTTTTTTTTTTTTGCAGCATGAGCATGAAAAAGTGTTTTTTTCTGCAAATGGTTTTTAAAATTAGTTTTACACCTTTTCACATTTCACACTAAATAACCATTAATTAATTCTGTGGGTCATTACAGTTGTGTGGCTTTTTGTATGTGTTTTTTGTATGTATTGTATGCACAATAATTTTTTTTAATTAAATATTTATTTTTATTTTATATTTTTATTTTTTTCTACATTTGTAATATTTTTTTTTACTATTTTTTAATCCCATTAAAGGATAACTATTTTTTAACACTTAGTAATGTAGTAGCATACTCTTACTGTATATCACAGCTTCTCTCTTCTATCTTATAAGCCAATCAGTTGAAATCAGAAGTTTACATACACGATATAAAAAGACACATATGCATGTTTTTCTCACTATCTGGCATGAAATCAGAAAAAAACTTTACCCATTTTAGGTCAATTAGGAACCAAAATTATTTATATTTGCCAAATGCCAGAATAATGAGAAAGAGAGAATTTTTAGGCATTTTTATTACATTCTGCAAAGTCAAAAGTTTACACATACTAGGATTACTATACCTTTAAACAATTTGAGACAGCCCATATAATGATGTCATGTCTTTGTAAGCTTCTGATAGGTTTATTGGCAAAAACTGAGTTAATCAGATACACTCCTGTGGATGTATTTTAAAAGCACATCTTGTGTAACATCATGGGAAAGTCTAAAGATATCAGCCAAGTTATCAGGAAGGGAATTGTGGACTTGCACAGGTCTGGATCATCCTTGGATGCAATTTCCAGATACCTGAAGGTGCCTCGTTCATCTGTACAAACAAGATGGGAATGTCCAGCCTTCATACCACTCAGGAAGGAGACAGGTTCTGTATCTCAGAGATGAACATGGTTTGGTCCAACATGTGCATATCAACCCAAGAACAAAAGCAAAAGACCTTGTGAAGATGCTGGCAGAAGCTGGTAAGATTGTGTCATTATCCACAGTGAAACGAGTACCATGTCAACATGGGCCGAAAGTCCACTCTGCCAGGAAGAAGTCATTACTCCAAAAGAAACATATAAAAGCCAGATTAATGTTTGCAAATATACACAGGAACAAAGTCTTACATTTTTGGAAACATGTCCTGTGGTCTGACAAAACTAAAAGTGAACTGTTCGGTCATAGTGACATTTATGTTTGGAGGAAAAAAGGAGAAGCTTGGAAGCCTATGAACACCATCCCAACTGTAAAACATGGGGATGGCAGCATCATGTTTTGGGGTTGTTTTGCTGTAGCAGGGTCTAGTGCACTTCACAAAATAGATGGCATCATGAGGAAAGAAGATTATGTGGCAATACTGAAGCAACATCTAAAGACATCAGCCAGGAAGTTAAAGCTTGGGCGAAAATGGGTCTTCGAAATGGGCAATGACCCAAAGCTTACTGGCAAACTGGTTACAAAGTAACTTAAGGATAACCAAGTCAATGTTTTGGAGTGGCCATCACGAAGCACTGGTCTCAATCCTATTGAAAATGTATGGGCAAAGCTGAAAAGGCAGGTGCGAGCAAGGCGACCTACAAACATGGCTCAGTCATACCAGTTCTGTCAGGAGGAATGGGCCAATATTCCTACCAACTATTGTGAGAAGGTTGTGGAAGGATATCCAAAACCCAAGTCATACTGTTTAAGGACAGTACTACCAAATACTAATGAAATGTATATAAACTTTTTACTTTGCAGAAAGTAATAAAAATGCCTTAAAAAATCTAATCTCTAATTGACCTAAAACAGGTAAGGCTTATTCTAATTTCATGTCAGATATGAGAAAAACATGATATTGTTTTTTTTAATAGGTTTAAAACTTCGGTTTCAACGTATATACAGACTCGGGTTTTACCCCCCTTCACATTCTGCTCTCAGAAAGGGCAGCAAAAACTACCTGACAGGTTCCTTTTAAGTTGCACAACTCTCTTGCTGGGCATATAGAGTCCTATAAAGAAATTTTTCCCTCCTTTTAATGATTTTGCATGTGTAAAAAGAAAATTTTTGGGATAATCTTGGATGGTTTTTAAGTCACATTTTTAGGAATGAATGCTCTTGTAGTCCTTCCCGTCTTCAGTTAAGTTCAAACTAAATTTAGATAGTTGTCTATTATAAGAAGGTCCCTACGTCCTGGTGCCATTATTAAAAAAAACTTTCTATAATTTAAAGTGGAAGAATAAAATTTCATGTCTACAGTACCATATTGATAGGACTCCTTATAAGGCAATAGAAGTCATCGTCATCATACAGTGATTTACAGCTTTCCCTGTATCAGTGTATATACAGAGCTAACTGTAGCAAATACCAACTGATAGGTTCCCTGTGAAGATAACCTGTCAGGTTGTTTATGCTGCCCTTTCTGAGAGAACAATGTGATAGATGGAGAGAAGGTGAGCTCTGTGATATATAGGGTTATATGATAGAGGAAGAAGTGACTCTTGATATTGGGGTTTATATGATAGTGGAGAGAACTGACTATGTAAATTAGGGTTATATGAAAAGGAGAGAAGCTGAGCTCGGAATTAAGGTTTTGATAGAGGGAGAAGTGAGTCTTGATATATAGGGTTATATGGTAGGGGAGAGAAGCGAGTTTGGGAAAATTTATAGTCAAAAAAAGTATTAAAAACGCCGTTCCCCCTTCACCGTAGCACCTTTTTCGGGTTCCTTCCCTTTGCTAATTAAACCCAAAACGCTACTTTCTCCTGTGACCTTCCCCCTGCCCGAAGCTGGCAGCCTTGCCCCATACACCAGACCTAATCCAAAAAAGGAAGTTCCGGGGGTTATAGTACCCCAAATTTTTTAAAAACTTATTGCATCTTCAAGCAGCTTTTTAAAAAGCATTGAACCCCGATGCTTTGGGGGGGCCCCTCGGGACCCTTGTTCACAGCATATAGATACCCTACAAATATTGCACTTATTACAAATTTAAAAAAACATACAGTAACAGGACAATGGCGTGCACTGAAGCTTAACCTTAAGTAAATTAGGGCTCACCTTTACATGGTTAACTCATTTAAATCGAAAAGCTTAACATAGATAATGCAATCTCCGGGGGTAACTATATATTTTAAAGGGTTTTTAATTTTAAAATAAGGTTTGCCTTTTGTTCATGCCTCTGGGAAACGTGTGTCACATGTCATGATCCAGTAAGCTTCACGTAATCTTACCTTATGTTCCCAATTACCCCCTCTATGTGGTTTATTTACCCTGTCATGTACACACTCACCAGCACGTGACTGGGGTCCACTGTAATGGGGTAGATTTATCTCCACATGCGCTCACCTTCAAAACGGGAGCGGATCAAACATAAATGCACCACAAGACAGTTCCCCGCACCCCAAAGTTACCGCTGCCCCCACCTTCCCAATAAACAAAAAGGAAACAGCCAAGGAAATTTATTCCTAAAGATATTTTAAAACACTAAAAAAAGCTTACAGGGGCCCCCTCAAGCTCTCCAGCAGCTACAAAAAAAACCCCCCTCCTTCAAGGGAAAAGGTCCGTCGCAAAAGAATTAAATTACTGTAACTTTAATATTTAACGATGGGACAGTGCTTAAAAAAACAAAATATAATAACAAAAACTATGACATAGGGCAATAGTTATAAAATAAAAGGGGGAAAATTTAAAGAAAAAAACACCTTACAAATGTTTTTCTATCAGATTCCCGGGGTAAAGGAAGGAAGTGGGGCACAGCCAAATCCGGGTTACCCCCCAACATGAACACAGATTTGAGTCTGGCCATGTGTTTTATAGCCCAAAACTCGTCCAGGTTTTCCCCCCCCTTCATATTTGCCTACTCTTTTACTGCTGAAAAAATTAAAGAGGTGGGTGGGAAAAAACTTGATTTTCTTATGAGGGTGGTTTTCTTTTCTTCCCCACAAATGGCAAACACGGAAAATCGCTTTTTGGGACCCATCATGACCTTTCTTGTTATGCCTAAAGGTTTTATGGTTGGGGGGGGCGTAGGGGGGGCCCCCATCAGTTTCGGACCTTTTCATATACAACTTTTTCAAAAAAATGAATAAACCCTGTTATCTAAAAATTGTGGGGAAATTAAAACGTCAAAAATGCTGGGTGGAACTGCAGACACATTTTTCAAACATTCCCCCAGGGGGAGGGGGGGTACAGGGTTTTTAGACTAATCAAGAAATGGCCCTTTAAAGACAAATACAGAAAAAAAATTTAATTTTCAGTGTGCACTTACATACCCTTTAATTATTCCCCACAAAGGGGTTTTTTCCCGCATGTCTTCCACAAAAAGTCTGGGAAACCCCGAATGTTGGTTGTTTATTACGAATACCCGACAGGTGTTCTGCAATTCTATGCTTAAAATTTATTGTCTTTCCCAAAAACAAGGAATTACATTGGTTTTCACATTATAAAAAACAAAGTGATCTGTATCACAGTTTACATACTGTTTTCAAAATTTAAATTTCTTTGTGTTGGATGTGACAAATAGTTACCTTTCACTATTATGTTGCACAGGCTACATCTATTCTTCCCACATGGAAAACAGCCACAATGTTGTAACCAAGTATTACCCTTGTTGCTCATGTAAGTGCTGGGGGACAAGGAGAGGAAAAACTTTGGCTAATGAATTGTCCCCCAGCACTAACATGAGCAACAAGGGTAATACTTGGTTACAACATTGTGGCTGTTTTCCATGTGGGAAGAATAGATGTAGCCTGTGCAACATAATAGTGAAAGGTAACTCATTTGTCAACAGTACCAACACAAAGAAATTTGAATTGAAACAGTATGTAAACTGTGATACAGATCATGTTGTTTATTATGTATTATGTAATCAATGTAACCTTTTGTATATAGGAAGCACAATAAGGAAATTAAAGCATAGAATTGCAGAGCACCTGGCAGTTATTCGTAATAAACAAACGCATATGTCAGGAGCTTCCAGACATTTTGTGGAAACACATGCGGGTAAAACCGCATCCTTTCAGTGTGGAATAATTGAAAGGGTAAATAAACCATATAGAGGGGGTAATTGGGAACATAAGGTAAGATTACGTGAAGCTTACTGGATCATGACATGTGACACACGTTTCCCCAGAGGCATGAACAAACGGCATGACCTTATGTTTATACATTAAAAACCTGTAAAGTATATAGCATACCCCAGGAGATCTGCATTATCTATGTTAAGCTTTTGCGATTTAAATGAGTTAACCATGTAACGGTAGAGCCCTAATTACTTAAGGGTTAAGCTTTCAGTGCACGCCCATTGTCACGTGTTACTGTGATGTGTTTTTAAATTTGTATATAAGTGCAATGTTTGTAGTGGTATCTATATGCTGTGAACAAGGGTCCTGAGGGTCCCGAAACGCGTCGGCGTTCAGATGCTTTTTAACGCTGTCTTGAAGATGCAATAAGTTAATAAAAGATTGTGGATACTATAACCCGCTGGAACTTCCGTTTTTGGATTATGGTCTGGTCTGTGATATATAGGGTTATATGATAGATGAGAGAAGCTGAGCTCTGTGATATATAGGGTTATATGATAGAGGAGAGAAGCTGAGCTCTGTGATCTATAGGGTTATGTGATAGGGGAGAGAAGCTGAGCTCTGTGATATATAGGGTTATATGATAGGAGAGAGAAGCTGAGCTCTGTGATATATAGGGTTATATGATAGAGGAGAGACCCTAAGCTGTGTGATATATAGGGTTATATGATAGAGGAGAGAAGCTGAGCTCTGTGATATATAGGGTTATATGATTTGATCCTTAATTCAAAAAGCAGAGAAAACCTGTAGGGTGAAAGAACAGTGAGAGCTCTGTACACACACAGATGCAGGGAAATCTGTCAAACACTGTATGTGGGTGGGGTAAGCAGGACTTCTATTGTCTCTTAAGGAGTCCTCTCAGTATTTTCCCTGCTCTTTAATCAGAAATCCTGCTCCAAATTCAGCTTCTTCTCGTCTATCATATCCTGTTCTAAGCATAAACCACCTGATAGCTTCCCTTTAAAGAGGTGTTCCCATCATAGACTTTCTATATCTATAGGATATGCCATTAAAGTGTGAGGTGCAGATTGAGCACCATGTTCAGCTGTTCTCAGAACTCCCATAGAACAGAATGGAGATGTCTAAGGCTATGTTCACACGGTGTATTTGCAGGGCGTAATTACGCCCCGCAATTACGCCGTGTGGCCGGGGGGCGGTGGCGGGGCGGGTGCGGGGTCCGGCACCTCGCCGGCCCATGGACTTGCATTACCAGCGGCGCGTATAAGCCGCTGGTAATTCACATGTCACTGATCTCCGAACTGTGGATTACCGTAATGACTGGGACGTATTCCAGCCGTAATTTGCGCACTCCGGCGCGTAATTACGGACTGGAATACGTCTAAATTTAAGCCGTGTGAACATGGCCTAAGGGTGCGTTCACACGGCAGTGGACAAATACCAGTTGGTTTATCCGACCGGTATTCGTCCGGTTTGTGTGCCGTGCACACGGCTGCGGGGAAGGGGGGGGGCGGCTTTTCTCAATGATGAGCGGAAAAAAGCCCTCCCCCTTCACATTCACTTGCCCATATTCTGTCCGATAACCGGACGGTAGAATGTGCCTGTAGAATGTTTTGTGGGCGGCCCGCGGGCGGAAAAAACGCCGGGCGGAACTCCCATGCAGTGGGGAGGGCTGCACGGGTTTTCCATAGGAGCCCATTGTGATAATTTTTGGGCTTTTTTTTTTAAAGCGGTCTGCAAAACTGCAAACCGTCTGAAAAAACGTCCGAAAACCCATGCCGTGGGGACACGCCCTAACTCTCCATTGTGAGATGATACTTTCGGAGGCCTGTTCCGAAGATAGGCGGAGACACCCTTTTCAAGGACTAAAAACAGCTCCCAAGGATGAGTTGATTGTTGCAAAAGTGGATCAGGGGGTCCTGGGAGAGGACCTCATTTTATAACATTATATGACGAATAACTACAAAGGTTACTATGCCTTTGTAGTTTCAAAAATATATACTGTAAAAGAACAAGATATTATACATGAATATATATATAAGATTTGGTGTCATAAGGTGCCATAAGGTGTGGAAAACAATCCATGTTATTTTGGCAATGTTATATATTTTTATATAGTTTAAACTATGTATCTTAGTTTTAAAGGTTCGTTGTTATTATTACTACTGTGTCTTTATTGGATTTGTTGTTGTTTTCTTTCAACATTACAGAGCTATTGTGATTTTGCTACAAAAAGCAAACAACGGTGAATGTAAAATACAGCGTGATATCTTTATGACCCTGTGCTGCACATTATATAAGCCTGATAGAACAGAGTTTACATTGGATGAGAACAAGGCCCATGTGCCACCTAGTGGCTTCATGGCAAATAATAGTGGGCATATTAAGCTCTGTTCACATTAGTGTTACAGGGTTATATACATATTTAAATAGGTATACTGAAAAATACATATATACATGAAATTCATCAATGGGAGGGGGATAATGTGAAAAAAAGAGGGAGAGTTAATTCTTAGGCCTTTGTTTCCTTATTTTGAAAAAGCTCAAACCAGTTTTATGATATAATGGGTTGGGAAAAAAACATACAAGAACAATATACACAGATCAACCACTAATATAAATGAAAAAGAATACACAATCCAAAAACAGATGAATATTGGCACTACATCCTTAACATTTCTTGTACTTTATTTCATACTTTTAAAAGCCATAAAAGCAACAAATGCAAGTTTATGCATTTCTGACCGGATTCCAGTCCCTGGTTATTTTGGATCGAGTATGCTTCTGTAAGCTTAGGAGTCCCCAGCATGGATCGGATGTCGGATATACTCCAGAACTATTGCGGAGAATGCTGTGAATTACCAGGGGAAATGGTACACACTGTTGTCACAAGTCGCGCTGCGGCCCATGTTCCCTGGCTGCGGACATGCTTGGGTCCCCTCTGCCCCTGACAAACCATACTCACCTCTCCTTGTCCTCTGTTGCTGCGGTCCTCTGCTGTGTGCCAACGCGTGCTGGCTCTGTGAAGTTTAAAGGTGCGCTGGTAATTGGATAATTGCAGGGTGCTGACCCTATATCTCGTATTGTTGAGAGAAAGTATTTGCACTATTCTAGTTATTCCCGTGTACCAGACCTCTCGCCCGTCTCTCCTGACTACATTGCCTGCCGCCTGCTCTGACCTTTCTGCCTGTCCTCAATTAGGTTCCTGCCTGCCGATTCTGTACCTCGCAGCAACCTGAACCTTCAAAGCAACCAAGTCATGTCAGGGGTAGCAGCCTGGGGGTCTCCCGCTGCACAAGTCCAACCAACCTTGCAGCATGCTCTGGCAAAAACTAGGAGGCTCCTCCGACTCTGCTCTCTGACATGGCTTATACCACCGCTTGCGGTGGTCCAGTGGATCCACTCCATATCCGTCACAGTAGGATCTGGCCATGGATCTTGCCACGGTGCTACTACCTGACCTCAAGAGCATCTTGGCTATAGTGGCTTAACAAAGTCACAGCATAGACTAGCTTTGGGTGCTTTGCAGAACATTGAAGCCCGCGTACCACTGGCTACACCTGCTTTACTCCTGCTGGTGTTATGTTGCACCTGTCTCTTCCGCCACAATATAATGGGAGTCCAAAGTCCTACAGGGGGTTCCGCTGTCAATTTTTCATCCACATGGAAATGGTGGCACATCAGTTTCCCTCTGAGCGAGCCAAGGTGGTATTTATTCTGAGTCTCCTGTCCGGAAAGCTATGGTTTGGCCCACACCCATGTGGGATCAAGGGGACCCAATGACAGCCAATCTCTAAGCATTCTTGGAGGCGTTCTACAATGTGTTCAATGAACCTGGACGTGCGTCTTCTGCTGCAGCTTCTCTGCTCCGCCTATGACAAGATGATGCAACAGTTGGGCAATACATGATTCAGTTCTGCACCCTCTCTTCCGAGCTCTAATGAAATAATGAGGCCCTCGTAGCCATGTTCTGACGAGCTGGCCGGTTGAGATCTCCCTTCCTCTCTACATGAACTCATTCATCTAGCTAAAAGAATACCCATCCGCTTTGCTGAGAGACAACAGGAGTTCCCCCAACAGTGTGAAACTGTCCCGCCCTGTCGACTTCCTTGACTCACTCCAGTGTTCCAAAGGCCTCTGCTTCATCCATCAATGGGTTCCACTGAAGAGCCAATGCAAGTGGATAGATCCCACCTGTCTGAGCAAGAAAATTACCATCTATGCCAGCAGAATCTCTTCCTCTACTGTGGTAGTTCCAAACATTTCTGGGTAAATTGTCTGTTGTGTCCGGGAAACTTCCGCACCTAGGCTTTGTGAGAGAAGTCCCTGGGTGTGAACACTACCTCATCTAGTCTGACCATGCCGCTCTAACTCACTTACTTGTCTGGTACCTTGTTTCAAACCACAGCTATCTTGGATTCTGGTTCAGCTGTAAATTTCATTGATGCTTCTCTGATCTCCAAGTATTGTCTCCTCAGAGAAGATTGCATTGCTCCCGGCTTCTCCTAGGCCGGTAGCCTACGGCTGTCGGCCTAGAAGATACAGCGGCACAGGAGGCGAGATTTCGCCTTAAAGATGTAGTGGGTCCAGGCCTGCACACAGATACCGCGCGGACCTGCCACAGGGGCCAACTTATACCACTGAGCAGGGTAGATTGCTGCCTAGGAGGGCCCCCTGTTCTCATGGGGCAACCACCAATCCTGCTCAATGGAAAAGACGGCCCTGTCTGCCTGACACGATGCCTCCTCGGAGTAGGGTCTATCCATTGTCTGTGCCCGAGACCCAGGTCATGTCAGCTTATATTAAAGAAAATCTACAGAAAGGCCTCAAGTCCTCCTCTCCAACTGGACCCAGGTTCTTCTTCATGGAAAAGAAAGATGGTTCTCTTTCCCCCTGAATAGACTATTGGGGTCTCAATAAGATACCTGTCAAAAACCAGTATCCACTGCCTCTCATTTCCAAGCTCTTTGACCATCCTCATGGAGCCAAGATCTTTACCAAACCTGATTTGCGGGGAGCCTAAAATTTAATTCGCATACGAGAAGGTGACTAGAAGACCACCTTCAATACCTATGACGGACACATTTGGTGAAGCCATTCGGTCTATGCAACGCCCCTGTTGTCTTCCAAGACTTTGTCATAGTGATTTTTAGTGCCCTTCTGTACATCCATGTTGTGGTATATCTAGATGACATTTTGATCTTCTCGCCTAATCTTGAAACCCATCGTCTCCACATTCGCCAGGTTCTAAGATGCTTATGAGGCAATCATCTCTATGCAAAACTTGAAAAGTGCATCTTTGAACAGTCCAGCTTACCCTTCCTTAGGTATGTCATCTCTGACAAGAGTCTTCAAATGGATCCTGCCAAATTGACTGCTGTCTTCCAATGGCCGTGACCAGTCGGACTTCGGGCTATACAATGCTTTTTGTGGTTTGCAAACTACTATCAACAGTTCATTCCTCACTCCTCTGCCATGGTGACACCCCTACTGGCGCTTACCAAGAAGAATGGTAACCGCAAACTCTGGCCGCCAGAAGTGGAAGAAGCGTTCACCCGTCTGAAGTCTGCATTTGCCTCTGCACTTACCTTGTTGTGTCCAGATCCACAAAAGCCCTTCTTCCTTGAAGTGGGTGCCTCATCTGTGGAAGCTGGGGCTATCCTCACAAAACTCTTAAGGGTAAGTCCATCACTTGTGGGTTTTTCTCCAATACCTTTTCCCCAGTGGAAAGAAATTATGCTTTTGGAGAAAGAGAATTGCTGGCCATCAAGTTGGTCATGGAGTAATGGCGCCATCTGCTGGGAGGGGCTTGTATCCCAGTTAACATACATATGGATCATAAGAATCTCCAGAACGCACCATGGTTGAATCCTCGGCAAGCCAGGTGGTCCTTCTTCTTCTCACGCTTTGATTTCCTATTACATTTCTGACTCATGGACAAGAATGTGAAGGCTGATGCCCTCTCCCATGCTTATGATACTGTTGGCCTTGAATCTGCTTCTCAACATTGTTTCTCCAGAACGTCTGATTACTGCTGCTCCCAGTGATCTCCCATGTGTCCCTCCAGAGAAAACCTTTATATGTCCAGCATTAAGGAAGAGAATCGTACCTTCTTCCTTGGGTGTAATTTTCTTACAACCATCTGGATCCGACTCAACTGTAGCTTCTCCATTCTACGTTGTCTATGGTCAACACCCTCATCCTCACCTGCCAATGTCTACATCGTCCCTGCTGATGATACCCAAATCTGAGACCTCATGGCTCTCTGAAAGAGACCTAACGGTCCTAACAACAAGCGTCTACATGCTCCAAGAACAGGCTGACAAGAAATGAAGATCTCTGCCAATCTTCAACCCAGGAGATAAAGTTTGGCTATTGGCGAAACATGTTCGATTGATGATTCCCAGCATCAAGATGGGTCCACAGTTTATAGGCCCATTTGAGGTTGTCCAGCACATCAACCAGGTAGCCTACAAGCTCCGCCTTCCACCATCCATGTTCATTCCCAAACTCCTTTCATGTCTCTCTCTTGAAACCACTGGTCCTCAAACGCTTCTTCCAAGGAGCAATGACTCCTTACCGTGAAGCGGATGCTGGAAACATATTTGAGGTTAAGGAAATCCTGACCAAGAAGTTCATCAAGGGGAAGTGGTGCTATCTCGTTGACTGGAAGGGGATTGGGCCCGACAAATGGTCTTGGGAGCTAGAAACTAATCATGCTGTTCCAGATCTTGTTCGTAAGTTCCTTCAGGCCAAAAAGAGGGGGAGGCCAAAAAAGGGGAGGGGACAGTGTCATGAGTCACGCTGCATCCCCAATGCTGGGCCACAAACATGCTTGTGTCCCTTCCTCCCAAACCATACTCACCTCTCTTTGCTCCCTCATCGATGTGGTCCTTTGCTGTGTGCTGTAGTGCATGTACCCATTGCGTAGGGTGCGTGCAGCGGCTCTATGAAGGTTTTAAGCCAGCATGCTGGTAATTGCCTGCTGATTCTATATCTCCCTGCACCCTATCCCTCACCACAAGCAAGTCTTGTCCGGGGTAGTGACCTGGGAGTCGAATCGGCCTTACAGTGGGCTCTGGCGAAAACCAGGAGGCTATTTAGACCATGCTATCTAACGTGGCTGATACCAGCCCTTGGGTCTACCTATTTACATACCACTTATCTGATTTTTTTCATTTCTAATTTTTAGTGTCTTACATACGCAGTTTGGGGTACAATTACTGTGTAGAGCACCAAAGGGGGCACTATTAGTATTTGTAGTTCTATGAATGGGGAGTTTGTACAGAGGTGGGAATTGATAGGAAAGTGCTGGAAAAGAGAGGAGTCTAAGATGTTTTTGTGGTAAATTCTACAGGGACGAGTAGTGACCGGGAGAAGAATACATGACATTCTCTACTGGAAGAAGAAAAAAGGGAAGAAAACAACTCAGGGAAGACATCATGGAGGTTTGGGCAAGATGGAGAAGAAGAGGAGAAGAGAACAACTCCCGTCAGAGATGACGTCTCCTGTGAGTCCCTGATGTCAGGGGTTATTTTGCTTCTATATTGGATCAGTGCTGTATTTATTGTCATGTGATGTGACCTGAGCTGGTGTCTGACCACTACGTGGTCTCTGTATAGCGGTGTTGTAGGTTATATCAGTGCTTGCATAGTGGCAGCGTACACTTGTCCCTAATTGTAAAGCAAATAAACACCTGTCCCTGACCCTGTTATTAGCATTTTTTATGCGCCATTTTTTCTTTCTTGCTCGTGGTTATAGTGTTGTCTATTTTAGAAAGTGTTGAGGTGCATGACCAAGGGAAATTTTGTAAGCGGATATTGTATGTGGGCTGGTGGAGGGTTTGTGCCAGAACTGCTTTTTATTCCCAGTCCGGCCCTGGTGACTATTACCATCATAATATTACTGATCAAACCAATGTGCTAAGACCAATATTATCAATAACAACAATATACAAGCATCTAATAATACTGCAACATAATGACCACATATCACCACCATAAACGGTTTGAATAATACCAGCGTACTGTTACTGATTATAAACCATTACACTAAGACCACTATTACCACCATACAGAGACTATATAGTGGCAGATAGCAGCTGTACACTGGCTCTGCACACATAAGTGATTAAATTTAGGGACTCACAGGTGACGTCTTTTCTGATTAGAGTTGTTCTTTCTTTTCTTTCTCCATCTGGTTTAGACCGCCATGACGACTTCTCTCTGCCACAATTCATCACTGCAGAATTGACCACACAAACATGTTAGACTCTAAACAGCGAAAGTGCCCCCAGACAATTATTGGGCTACCCTCTACTCCATATACTAGACAGACCCCCCCCCCCTCCACCAAAAAATAAGTAGGCAGACTCTTCCTATTAATTAGGTAAAGTCCCCTTTCAGTATAGGGCCCCTTCTAGTGAGTAGATAGGGCCCCCTCTAGTGGGTAGGTAAATTGAGTGCAATTTAGCCTAGGAACTGCCCTGCACACATAACATCCTTTGCCTGACACGTTTTCTGATCCTCCATGATACTTAGACGTCTAAGGGTATGTTCACACGGCTTATTTTAGGGCGCATTTCGTCACGTATTTTGCGACGTACTGCGCTTAATACACGGGGAAATGCGCCCCATAATTCCAGTAATCCATAGCTCTCATAAAGAACTATGGATTACGCCTCCTCTCCCCGCTTTTACAATATGATCGTATTGTATGCGCGGGGAGATAAGTGACATGTCATTTATTCGCGGCGAATACGCGCAACGAGTAATACATGTCTATGGGGCCGGCGGGCTGCCAGCCCCCGCACACCGCGGGAGCACGCGCTGATCAGCGTGACTCCCAAAACAATTGCAGTGCATACTGTACGCAACGCAATTACGCAGTGTGAACATACCCTAAGGATCATGGAGGATCCGAAATGCGTCAGCCAGAGGATGTAATGTGTGCATGTGTTATATATGTGATGTTTGTTTCAAAACATTTGAATTTTTAATATGTAAAAATAAAGAAGAATAATTTTAACTTCACTTGTCAGTTGAAGCTGGTATACCCTTTGTACCTAGCTTTTTACTATGTAACGTTTTGTTTTTTTGTCTGTACTTATATCCTCTACATTGTAATGTGCTGCAGAATATGATGCTGCTATAAAAATATAGATTATTATTATGGTAAACTGGAAGATCACTATCTCTATGTCACAGGAAGAGTATAAGAGATAATATATAAACTAAACCCCCCTCCCCCCCAATGACCACTAACATTAAAGGGACAGAGGTGCTTGTGTTGGAAATTTTCATATCCCCAATCTGGTGGCTTCTTGTGATATTGGTTGGACTGTAATGTGTATGTGCATTACCATAAAAACTGTGAGCACCATAATCAACGCTCACAGATATAGAGATCTAGCTGTATAGAATTCAATTATTTCATTCTGCTATGGTTTCAAAGCGGGATCATTATCAAAGCATCTCAATATGCCTCCTATCTTGTGCAATCTATCTTTCACATCGGAAATTCTATTTTGGCTACTCCACTAACTATTATTACACGCATACGTTACAGATTATTTCATGCATTGTCTCACTAAATGTCACTCTCTTGTAGTATTCAATATAAAGGTTTTATTGCTGGTATTAAGCTGCTACATACATCTCCCATCTCTAATTACACACCTACACATCCTCTGTGCTCACTAACGTCACTGTAACTTTCACTCTCAGCTGCCAATTTTTTTCTCTTGTTTTCCTTATGTTTTTTTATTCCCATTATTAATGTACAGTACTTTCTCTATTTACCTGGAAGTTTTTCAATATTTTATCAATTCTGTATGACCTTTCTATGATCAATAGTAGGGAAAAAGGGAAGCTGGTCTCTGCCAGATGGATATCAACATCAAACATGGGTCCCTACTCCATGCCTTCAGTGTGCAACCTGCAGAATACCTATAATTTCTATCATCTGTCAGATTCTAGCCTCCTGTACACAGTACAAATTCTGCCTTCTGCTAGGTCTGATTACAATGAAGTACTACCCTGACTCTGGGGTAAATAAAACAATGGCAAGGAAAAGGAGAGGGCTTTTAGGTTAACAAGACGGCAGTCTGTGGCAGGTTTTTTTTAATCATTAAATTTTTATTGAGAGTTTTCAAATATTATAAGCACTGAAAACATCAAGGCGTAAAAGAAGCATCCAAAAAGAAGGCAGTTTTGCTCCAATAAACCTGGGGCAAAAATTGCATAACTATTAACTGTAATAGTAGTAGAGATAAATGGTTCAGATTTAAGAGCTTGAGTTTGATTCATTATGCTGATTTTAGCGGCAGATACTATTACAACTAAGTACAAAAAGCTCTGTGCTATGATTAGTGAGCCAAGATAAAGAAAACACACTAAAAAAGTAGATTAATCACCACAATTAAAGTTAAAAAAATAATACTTTATATAATACACAAAACAGAATCCTTAAAACATTAGGAAGGAGGAGATACAAAAGCCCCAATATACACCACTACAATGTATGTAAGCATAGATAGCAATCTCTTATTATAGTCCAAGGGATCAGTGGGTATTGATATGGTGGAAACTGGTTATTTGTGTATCCCTGGGCCACCGTGAGTGAAGATAGTATAGCAGACCATGCCAGGGAGCGGAGTATAAGAGGCCCCTGGTCTTCACTGGAGACTGCCGCAAGGCCGGACGGACTTAGCTGCGGGGAACCCCCAGGTCACTACCCCTGAGGGAGCTACTTGTGATGGCAGCCAAAGTGCTGAACGGAAGAACACCGGGCAGGGGTGTGGGTCACAACAGGTATGGACATAGACATATTTAGACATAGACGGGTAGCAGAGTCCCAGACAGGTAATATGTAATAGGTACTATGGCAGTTACTAGCAGTAGTAACATAGATAACTGACTGGTGTGGCGGCAGCAGTAGATTTCCCCCTTTAACTCAGGGGTTAACTGCAGTTAATAGCAACAGCACAGCAGACAGATGTAAGGATGGCTGAAGAACAAAAAAAACTGGCACTAGAGCAGAGGCAGGAAGTTCCTTAAATCACTAGAGGTTACAGGTTATTGGAAAGGTAATTGGGTACTGTCCCTTTAAATCACTGAGAGCTGCCACGTGGGCCCTAGAAGGTGCACGTGAACTCACAGGAAGCCACAGTTTGCACATGCGTGTGGGATCTCAGACTAGAGTAGGAGCGAGGACAGGCGAGTTAAGCTTAGCAGCAAGAGCAGCTGCAGAGATCAGGAACGTCACAGGGGATCCAGAGGAGTCACAGATGCGTCTACAGTCCTAGACAGGGACTGAGGCGTGAACCGTGACATCTTTGGCTCCAAAAAATATAAATATTTTTTAAAAAGTACCCAAATCAATAAGTAATCCACACCAGGGGCGTAACTACCGGGATAGCAAACGTAGCAGCTGCCCCGGAGCCCGTGAACAGTCTATAATTTTTAAGAGAAGGGTTAATTTTAAACGAAGATAGACCAAAAATAAATCCAAAAACAATTGCAAAATTAATAAATTAATTGCATTTGGGGGTGAAAAATAAGATTTGCCCCCTCTGGCAAACAAGACTTAATACTTGGGGGCAAAAACCCTTGGCAAGCACAGAGTCAACTTTTTTCGTAGTTGTGATGATTTGCGGCACATTCAGGAGGAATTTGTCCACCCCCTCTTTGCAGATCATCTCTAAATCATTAAAATTTTGAGGGGCTGCGCTTGTCAACTTGGGAAAACTTCTACCCCCTCCATAATTTTTTCTATGAGATTAAGGTTGGAACGGGCTAGCCACCCGACCTAAAGGGGTTGTCTCCTACACGATTCATCTTCCCTTTTAGTCCTATTTTTCTCATTTCATTTTTTAAATTCAGGGGCGTGTTTCCCGGGCCTCTCCCTTTCTAGGGTCCTGCAGTAAGGACACATCATAGCATGCAACCACACGGCAGCCTAAAGGAGAATAAAACAGGTCGTAGCTATAGCGACATGAGCTGGGGCGCCCATACAAGAGGGGATAATAAAATAGTAGGCCATTTAACGGACACAAATTGAAATGTTTTTTTTTTACAAAGATTTTTAACATAGAAAGCAATCCTTGTAATGAGACAACCCCTTTAATGTGCTTCTTTTTGAGCCACTCCTTTGTTGCCTAGGCTTCTTACTATTGCACCAACAGTTGGAAAAGTTAGTAATAATCTTTATTTATCCTACATTTCCTACATGTTCAAAGTTAGTCGCTATGGTATAGCTTATAACATATAGCTTTTTATTGCAGGTCATTACACCCGAATAGTTTTATTTAGGTAGTGAGCACATGGCTTTCTGCAAGCCCCCCTTTTTAAAAAATTAAAATTGCACAGAAAAAAAAAGTAACCCCCCAAAATCTACAAAAGTATCCTTTTTAGTTATTTTTTTTTTCTTTTCATTTATGTGGGCTGCACAAAATGTTTTCTTGGACTTATGGAAAACAGAAAATGTTACAATAGAGTCGATCCTGAGATCATAGAGTGGGAGTAAATTGCCTGCGTCTATTTTTATATGAATGGTTTATTCACATAGATGCTTATGCTGCTGTGAACAGCGTGTTTTTACCTCATTATTTAACCTTTATATCCTGATACTTAAATACGCTGTTGGCAAATTTACAGGGCTAAACCCCGCCACATTTTAATATATGCTGTACAAGGGCCACGGGCTTCTGAACCACTCAGAACCATAGAATTTTATGTTTTTTATAATTTAACTTTAACCCTTCAGACCGGGCCAATTTCTTTGTTTTTTTTCCTTCCCGCCTTCAAAAAGTGATAACTTTTCTCTTTTTCTGTCTACACAGCAGTATGAGGGCTTATTTTACTGCTGGACAAGATGGACCTTTTAATGATACCCTTTATCTAACCATGTTATGTACTGTACTGGAAAAAAGACACAATTGTGCAACTTTTTTGGGAGGTTGTTTTTCACGGAGTTCACATTCTGGTATAAATAACATTTTCTTTTTTCTTATGTTTCGGTTAACAGCACAACTATGGGGATTTATCTGCCCTGCTGACTGATAGGACAGACAGATTTTTTAATCAGCATGCTATCCTATAAAATACGCCACAGACGTCTCCCCTTGTTTTTTTTTTTCTTCCGAAATTAGAACAGTGGTACAACCATCTCCTAACATAAGCTTCTTTTTTTATAGAGGTACAAAGATTTACCTTATATTATGGTGGAGGGGATATAGATTCTTTCCTTTCACTACACTGTTGCACTCTGGGTTCATTATGCTTAATTAATCGCTGTATCTTACTTCTGCATTCAATTTTGCTATGCTCGCACAACAATTTCACTGTGTTTTGCTTGTTGCTGCATTTAAGTTCAGAGCTAAGCAGGTTGCTGCTGCTTGCAGTTCTATTTGTTTGCCATGTGCTCTTGATTATATGGACTCTGCATCTGTGTACAAAGTGAACCCCCGTATTTTTCCGTCTAGTAGTTTTTACATTTGTGGCCTTTTTCTATTTTACATGATAAATCTTTTTGTTTGTGTTCCTAGACTGTATTTTCATATATTTTAATAGACTTTTCAATGCTATGTTCCTCTAACACAGAGGTGCACAACATGTGACCTGGGGAAATATTCATCTTTTGACTGCTACATTCAACTGCTGGGCACTGTGTGTCTGGCACTGTCAGGGGGGGGAAAATACCGACTAGCCGATACCGTTTCCCCGGGGTGCTTAGCCCACTGAAGGCAGTGGCACGATTTAGATGCCAGAACTGGTGGTCCCGGAGCAAGCGGCATGATGATGTCACACTGCCCGCACCGGATTCAAAGACAGGGGTTTTTTTGGGGAGGGGGGAAAAGGGGGGAGCGAGGGTGAGTTTATATTTTTTTTTATATCTACCTACCATAAGGGGCCCTAACTACCTGCCTACCTACTATAAGGAGCAGTATTTACCTGCCTACCTACTAGAAGGGGCCCTATCTGCCTGTCCACCTACCATTAAGGGACCTATCTACCTGCCTACCTACCATAAGGAGCTCTATCTACCTCCCTACTTACCATAGGGGGGCCCCAACCACCGCTTTTTTACCACAAGGCCCCTACCAACCCCGCCTACCCCCAGGGGGGCCATTTACTAAATACCCACCTACAGGGGATCATATCTACCTACTTACTATAAGGGGCTCTATCTACCTATCTACCAGAAGGGGCCCTATATACCTACCTACCTACTAGAGAGGGCCCTATTTACCTACCTACCTACCTACCTACCTCTAAAGGGCCTACTACCTACCACTAAAGGGGCCTTTTACCTACCTTATATACCTACTAGAGGGGGTTTTACCTACTTACCTATATACTAGTGGAGGCTCTAGCTACTTACCTATCTACTAGAGGAGGCTCTATCTACTTACTAGAGGGGCCCAAAAACGAAGGGGGAAATTTTCCTACTTATAGGAAAGCTTCCACTTTTCTGACAAAATTTTAGGGGCAACCTACCAAAAAGGAGCGTCTACCTAGCTGCCTGACTAATTTATTATTTTTTTTGGGGGGGAGGAGGTTGCCTACTTTATGGGGTGTGTTCCTGCCTACTGGTGGCACAACTGGTGGGCCCCATAATTGCTGGGGGGGATTTTTAATAGGGGATAATTCGTGTGGGTACCAAAGGTCATTGTTACATTTGGGGGGCTATGGGTTGGAAAATTTTAAAAAAAGTGGGAAATTTGGGAGAGAAATTGGGAAAAGTAGAAATCAACATGCTAGTGGAAATTTTGAGGGGGAATTTGTGGGTTAAGAAACATCATGAAGATCAGGGCGGTTAAGAAAGAAAAGGGGAAAAAGAACAAATCACAGACTTTTCCTGTAGTCCCGGAGAAAATGCCAATGAAACTTATATGGTAGAATCTTGTACACGGTCTTTCCACATATGGGCGCTGATGGTGGAATAGTGGTTTTAGGTTTACGGTTTTAAATTTTATAAAAACTATGGTGATTGTATTTATCTCTTTTTTGCAGGGATATTATTTTGATTGGCGATATTATTTGGTCCCTTTTATTTGTCTTTATTGGGATTATTGACGGGGATCTTGTTTGGGGCAGTGACATTATGTGGTATATCACTACATTGGTGAATTGCGTAAGTGGTTATTTTTTTGCCCTTCATACATAGAATTCAAATACAGATACATTCAACAAACTGTACAGTGTGAACTTCAACAAGAATTAGACCAAAAAAAACAAAGGCACAATTGCATTTATTTCCTGTTCAATCCACAATTTTGTTTTTGGGTTGGAAGGGGACACGATGGAACGGACACTTTGGCTGTATAACTTTTTTGGCATTTTTTAAATGAATTTTCTTTTATTCCCAATCCCTTTACCCCCCTCACCCAATAAAGCCCTGTTTTAAAAGTATGGTCCATACTTTGCTGAGGGTAGGAGGGCCTAAGATGCAGTTTTGCACCAGGGCTCATGAGTTTTAAACTACGCCCCTGCCATACAGTATTTAGGTCTGTTATAACTGTATTGATGAAAGAAAAGTATACTTTGCTGGAGATGGACTTACCCTATAGTGTACTGTAGATCCTTCAGTGGTTCCAAGTTATAACTCAATAATGAAGTTCAAAAGTCTAGCAAATGGCAACCCCTATTGAAGCAAACTTTGTATCCAATCACCTGCCACTAGGTTCTATTTCTCACAGGTTGACTCATACATAACCTAGATCTTATTGAGGATATGTTCTATCAGTGCAATTCAACTAAAAGTGGATGTGTACTTATTAAATGTATACGAACGGTGTCCCTCAGAACAAATTCCTTTTGTAGTCCCAAGGAACCCCAATCCAACATTGGCCACACTGATTGGTATAACAGATTACACTTTTCAGTACTGTTGGGAGACATCATTCAGATGTAATAAGAGTATGAAGCCATCCTATTTAAGGCATTGTTTCTTCCCTCTCTGACCTCGATATGTGGAGGCTCATTCACTGTGAGTAATGTACATTCCAGCTTCACCGCTCATTATACTTACTAGTCACCAGGTGACCATCAAGCACAGTGGAAATCAGCAGGTGGAGAAACTGTGAATTTTAACCCTCAGAAAAAGTTGTTCCTTGTAGAAGAGGAGGAACAAATCACCTTCAAAACAAACTAGATCAGAGAATGTTCACACACCTGTTTAGTGGCAGAAAGTAAATACACTCTGATTCTGTTTCTCAGTTTTGTATACTGTTAACCCTCTATGGACATGGCTAATTTTGGCCTTCATAGTGCAGAATCTCATGTCTCTTTATTGAGGTGAACAGGGGAAACAGTGTGTATAAAAGCAGCGCTTAGTTAAGTATGCTAATTATTTCTGCAATATTCAAACATGGTGAAATATCCAATAAACGTGTGAAACAGATCATCAGTCTACAATTGTGTATATACTGTATCTTTTCAATTCTTATGCATAGCAAAACCATTGATTTGCAGACTAAAAAAAAAAAAACTTTAAAATCGGCTAAAAATCAAAGGGGTGTCCAAGGGATGTGCACCAAATGCAAGTTTCCAAGGTATGGTTAGATGTTGATTTTCATTTTCAGCTTGCAGGCTAGCCTCCGCAAATATGACCTGCTGACAATGCACTGAACACATCAGTGGATGTTACCAGGAATGTGGGGAAACCTATGGATGGCGAGTCACAAAACTATAGGGGAAGGATGGAGCAGTATTTTTTTGGTGGTGACACTTTTTTAACATCTCCTCTTTATTAGTGTTTTATCTGCATACAAAGAACCGGAAGAAAAATATGTTGGGCGACATGTATGAACTTGCCACTGACTCACTAGTTCTGAATCCCTTTTTGTAAATGTAGAATGTGCCCGAATGTACGGAACTCTTGTATGTGGGTTCATAACTTTGGCATGTGGTATGCCTTGCGTAGCATATTTTTGGTGTAGTCAAAAGTGCCATGCCTGGCACAGAATGCGCCAAGTTTTGTCTTATGACTGTTCACACATGTCACCCATAGTCTTATCAATTGACTATATGAGCTACTACAATTGACACACTAAAGTGTAGACAGTAAAGCTCAATATAACCCTTATTTCTTGAAGCAACCATGTTCTTCACACAAGATACAGAAGAGTTAAAGGACACAAAAAAAGAGAACAATGTCTTAGAACTGGAACCAAGTGTCTCTGGAGGTGAACAACATAATACCAATATCTCCTAAGGGTTTGTCATTAAAGCACTGTGTCTACATATGTATATCCGGTCGAACCTGATTTTAGAAAATAATTAACCTATTGGGATTTTGAGCCTGCCCAGCGTACCCGCAACATTTGCTGTAAGTTACTGTCTGGTGAATTATTTTGAGCAATTGTATTATTTCAGTATTATCTAAAGAATAATAAAAGCCCAAATAAAGGCCTTTCAATTTTTGAAAAACCTGTTGGTGCTCAATTCTTTCCTGCTCTCTGCCTCCAGTTTCTGTACATTCATGATGTGTCTTATTTACTGTATGATCTCCCAACAGATGGGGTGGTGCTGCAGAGACATTTTGCCATAATACAGCGCTTACTCACCAATGAACAGATATGAGTTAGGCGTGCATGTTTCACTTAGTGTAGAAATGAAAGATTAGGGATTGAGAAAGGAAAATTCACCAACTGTTGCGCATCAGGCTAAGTAGTTGCACTTTTTACATGAAGACATAGTTACCTTTTGAGTGCTGACCGCATGCCAGGATAGCGAAGGTGAGGTCAGGGAACTGTCCCCAGCTGGTATTGGATCCCTGCTTACATCATGGTTCAGAGCCAGGTTCATCTTTTCCATTGGGCACACTAGTATAGGAGCCCCAAGTGGTGTATATATGTCACAGGAATACAAGAAACATACCCTAGATCCCTTGATTGACTTTGCTTATTTAACTGTTTGTGCGTTTTTAGGATGTGCAGTTAAAAACCATGGTGGCCAAAAGCTCCCTGCCCTGCCGAATAGTTTTGTAGGCTTCTGTTGTCCAGATTTAAGCAGTGTGTAATATGGGTGTGCTTAAGTAGGGCTCAAGGTATGGCAAGGGGTGATGCCACATATTCGGACAGGGCCCACTGCAGTGCTATGCCCAGGGGCCCATAATTCTATTAAGACAGCTCTGTTCAGAGCTGTTCACTTTCAAACAATGATGTGAATGAGAGGCCTGTGGCTGCTGTGATGTGCCCATTTGGAAGTAACAACATGTCAAAAGAAGACCGGGGTGGAACCAGGACTGGATGTAGGTGAATATAAGTATTTTGGTTTAAATGGGGCCCTTAAAGCACTTTAATAAGTTTTATATGAAATGAACAACCCCTTTAAAAAAGAGAAATGTCATCGCATCCTAGATAATAATAGAAATGGATTGTTCATACCTGCTGACTCTTTTCCATACATCATTGTTATAGGCAGATATTAATAAAAGATCGATGGGGATTGTCTTCTGAAATTGTATGACTTACAAAGATAATTTTGTTGTTAGGCTCTTATGTAGTTGGTATTTATAAAAATCCTTGTACAGTAAATATTATTGGGCTGCTGAAGCTGGCTGTTTCTAACAAAACTATTGGACTGGAAATAAACCAATCCTTTGACGCCAGATAATGATATCATTAGCACCACCCCTATGGCTAAGTTAGCGCACGCAATGGGGAGGCAGTTCAACGGTGTAGATATAAGCGATAGGAAACAAAAAGAGCAGCGAGACTGAGAACAAGAGAGAAACAGTGATGAAAGAGGAGGCAACAGCTAGGATGACTGAGGGAGAAGGAAATAATCAAAATAAATGTAACAAGAAGAAAGAAGAAATAGAGAGAAGTCATCCATTGACAGGGCTCCACCATCAGCAGCTGTGAAGCATTTCAGCCCAAATATCATTTTTTGATCAAATCATGAAAGGTAGTTATAGTGATCAGCAGCACTGGGTACAGCTATAGATACATAAGAAATTAACTCAGTCATCCCTGCTAGTTCCAACAAGAGACATTATCATTATATTACAACTTAAATAGAAGAATCTACAGCACTCCAATATTCAGTAGAAAAGTGAAAAAAACTGTGTTTATTCACCCATGCAGCAACGTTACAACCATAGAGCCTTTTTCAAGCAATGTGATACAATCATGAAGGGTAATATATACCAAAGTGAGCAATTTACATACATAATGAATCATTAAACATTAATGTGAATAATATAAGATATTAAATCCATAACGTGTCAGAAAAATATATATACAGTGATTAATTATAAAGATGTGTAACAACATTTGCCATAATAATCATGAAAAAAGTGAATAAAAATCATAATTAATTTATTTATTTATTACATGTGCAAACATTCATAATTAAACATAAGTGGAAGAACACTCACCAGGGACATGATCCAACAAGCCCCTAACTTGGCTTCCCTACCGCCAAAGTGAGCATGTCAGTGATGTAAAAATCGTCATACATTGCCAGTACCCGCACCACACTAAAAAATGTTATTGCGCATGCGTCAAAAAACCGCACATGCGCTCAATAAAGTGCGAGCCAGCAATAAATCAGCACACAGCACAAGCATACCATCAAGCGCTCGTAGCCAGGAGGTAGTAAACAAAGAAATAAAAGAAAAATAAAATAACAAAACTGGTGCAATCAAACTATGAACAAGAATGGTGTATATAAGGTAACCCCTTATATATTAAGTGAAAAGGGACAAACTAAGAACTTACAAATCCTCCACAGGGGCTAAAGACACCAGGGAATATGACCCAATTAAGGGACACATGACCCAGTGTATAAGGAACGAATGCAACATCTGTCCACAAATTGAACAGACAAACGAACACAACAGAATCCACCCATGTCAGACAAGAATATATACTGTTATCCCCATAGAGAGACAAAACAGAATACACTCTATAGTTATTAAAGTCCCATAAAATAAAGAATAAAAAAGGGGGCGCAAAGCCAGCTTGCAGCGCTACCACACATATCCTGTAAACATGATCACCAGTAAAATTATAAAAAATAAAAAAGTAACTTTATTAAAAATACAAAACAATAAATAAAAAATGATTATTCATCAAAAATGATATAATTCAGAAAAAGGACTATATGTTTCATAACCCAGGTGAGAATTCATCCATCACAATTACATTTCTAATTGCAATTCTCAAAGTCCATCTGACAAAATAAAAAAATTAAATTAATAAACAATACAAATGTATCACACCTATAATAAAGAAAAGAACAAACAGATCATGAAAAAACAGAAGGATAGCGTTAATCACATGTTGGGCAAAATCTTAAAATCCACGTTTAAACCTAAAGGCTGTAAGGTGTTTAAATGAAAAATCCAATATAACTCCATACGTTTAAGGGCAGTAACTCGATCTCCTCCTCTCCTATGTAATGGAATATGATCAAGAAGCATAAATCTCAGATCTTTTTCACAATGTCCTACTTCTGTAAAATGTTTCGATTCAGGCAAATCCATTCGCTTCTTTCTGATGTTATACCTATGCTGATTGAGTTTTTGCACTACATCTAGTCTCCCCAATATACACCAAATTACACGGGCACCAAAGTGTATAAATAACCCAATCTGTCGTACAAGTAAGATAATATTTAATTATATACTCAGCACCAGTTTGTGGGTGTAAAAACCTATTACGTTTTTTTCACTTTTCTACTGAATATTGGAGTGCTGTGGATTCTTCTATTTTTGTTATTTGTGGGTTTTTGGTCAATTCCCTTCTGCTGGCACCCGTCTACTTTGATAAGAAATTTTTTTGAGTGCTGCAATAATTTTTTATTTTTTATATTACAACTTATGTATACATATACCAGCAAGATATACATCAAACACAAATATCAGTGGCACACTAAAGACTAAGTAAATCCTCAAGGTATATAGGAATATTGGAAATGCATGACTGCTAAGGAAAATATGAAAAACCTGGGACTCTTAGTTACAGTATTTGATCAAAGATTGTATTAAGCTCACCTCCCTTGACGTTTTGGGAGGTGAGCTTAATACAATCTTTGATCAAATACTGTAAACTAAGAGTCCCAGGTTTTTCATATTTTCCTTAGCAGTAATGCATTTCCAATATTCCTATATACCTTGAGGTTTTAGTCTTTAGTGTGCCACTGATATTTGTGTTAGATGTATATATTGCCTTTTCAGTGTGCACCTATGCTTGCGTTTTTCAGAATATATTTTAGATGTGCACAGCCTAATTATGTTATATACCAGCAAGAGTCAAGTAGCACTCATACTATATACCTACAAGAGTCAGCCAATGGACTTATAGCATACCAGCAAAGGTCAGACAGAGGACTTATAATTAGAGATGGGCGAATTTCTCAAAAATTTGGATCACCGACTTCACCGAATTTTCCGTCAAAATCCGTTTTGTCCCGAATTGCTCTGGGATGAATCGCGTTAAAAAACAGCTATTTCCTGGCTGCACAGAGCCTGTAGGGTGCTGTAGAATGTTGTGCCATGCGTAAATATGCAGAGGGAGCTTGGTTTGGTCTTCATACAATGTTGTGTTTTAGTATGACACGCACATGACTGCCGGTGCTCTTAGAATCGCTTCACTCTAAAATTCCCTGGGCACTTACGGTATATGTGCAAAACTGACCAAAAAACTGAAGCGGGAATGCAGTCTGATAAAGTCATGCCAGCGAAAGCTGGAAAAAAACAAGCTGAGGGCTAAGATCCTACCATAGCGTCAAAGAACACAGTAGTAGGTTACTGGAGCCGGCACAGGTCTCAGCACAGTAAGGGGACGTCACAGCAGGGGTCACTCCATGAGGCCAGAGCTTTAAACCGTCACAGAATATGACAGAACCTGTTCTCTTAAATGTTGATACATGTAGAGGCCCCCCCCAAAGGTGGGGGAGGGGGTGGCCAAATAATTTTTTCGTTGACGTCTCTGAAACATTTTTGGCCCCCTTTTTCCCTTTCACCGTCCAAAGGGCCCGCTTTCAATCCGGGCCATAATCCATCAGTATTGCTAAGGCCAAAAAAAAAACAGGAATTAACCAAAACGAAGATTACCAAAAATGGGATATTTTTCATGGTTTTTCTGTTTCTGTAACCACTCCTGCTTTTTGGGTTTGACAATCCGATCCTTTCCCATTCCTTCTAAAAGGTGAAAAGAAAGGGAAAACCAAAAAATTGTGGAAAGTCATAGAATGGTGGGGGTGGGAAAAAGATTAAGAAAACCACAGGGTGTTTTCCCGTGAGACCAAATGGTCCCCTTTTGGGACACATGAAATAGGGCCCCCAGAGTGGAACAAAGACAAATTCCGGGAAAGGTTTGGAGCAACACAGGAACCCACAAATTTCACAATGACACAGTTTTGGGGGAAGACGTCATCAACACCCGCAAGAAAGGGCAGAGAGTGGGACAATGACCCGAGTGTGGAGGGGGACAAAACCGCATGAGGTCAAAAAGGGCAAAAATGACAAAAAGTGTGAGGGTTACAGCAGCAACAGCAGCAGGCCCTTAAAGGCCCCAGATTTTTCCCCAATGACACAATGTGGGGGTGACACAGCAAAGCACAGAGAGGTTTAGACAGTGGGACAAAGACCAAAACCCCGAGGTTGGGAAAAAAAAAAGGGTTGGCCACCAAATGGCACAATGACCCGAGTGTTGGGGGTTACAGCAGCAGCAACCCGCATGAGGGAAAAGAGTGGCAAAAATGACCCCAGTGTGAGGGGCACCAACAGGTTTGGCCCCCAGAGTGGCACCAAAGAAAAAGAGGTGGAGGGACGGCAGGAAAACAAAAAGCAGCAAGCATTAAGTTCCCGACCCGTGGGAAAAATGACAAATTCTGGAGGTGGCAAAAAAAGGGGTAGGCCACAGAGTGGGACAAAGACAGAGTGTGGGGGTGGCACCAAAAAGGATAGGGCCCCCGAGTTTCAAATACAGATATTTAGGTTTTACGGGAGGGAGCAAACAGCCGCATGAGGGCAGAAGGGGGCACAATGATAAAGGGGTGGGGGTGAATGCCGCAGCAACTACAGCAACACCCGCATGAGGGCAGAGAGTGGCATATTACAGGGGTGTGAGGTCACCCACCATTAGCAATAAACAGCAGCAAGAGGTCATAGAGGGCAAAAAATAACGGGGGGGTCCCTTTCCCGAGCCAAAGCAGCAACATGAGGTCAGACAAGGCACAAGCAGGGTGGGGAGGTGGAAACCCCAGCAGCAACCCGCAGCAGCAGCACAGCAAGAGGGCAGAGAGTGGCACAAGACACTTTTGGAGGTGACGGGAGCACCACCAAACCCCAGCATGAGGTCAGAAGTGGCACAATGACATTCGGAGGTGGGTAAAAAAGGAGAAAGGGCCCCAGAGTGGCACAAAAGACAGATTTGGAGGTGACGGCAAAGGGGCCCCAGAATGAGGTCCCAAAAGGGCACAATGACCTTTGGAAGGGCCCGGCCCGCAGCCACAGCAAACATCAGGTTTAAGAGTGGCACAAAAGACAAGTGGGTTTCGGTCCCGGGAGCAGCAAAGCTGAGGGCCTAGGAGGGGGCACAATGACAGGGTTATGGGGGGGGGGGCCGGGCCGAGCAACAAACCCCCAGGGAGCAGCATAAGGGGTCCGAGAATGGCACAATGACAGGGTGTGGGAGGGCAAAGGCAACAGCAGCAGCATAGGTCCCTATAGGGGGGCAAAAAATACAGGGTGGAGGTCACGGGAACAGCAGCAGCAGCCATGAGGGGCAGACAAGTGGCCAAGACAGGGGGGTTGGGGGTCACGGCAAAGCAGCAGCAGCAAACCTGGGGGTTTAGACAGTGGCACAATTACAGGGTGGAAGGGGACCGCAGCAGCAACAAAAGCCGGGAAACAGCAGCAAGAGGTCCAAAAGAGTGGCACAATACACAGGGTGGAGGTGACGGCAAAGGGGCCCAAAAGCCTGAGGGCAGAGAGTTGGGACAATGACACCGTGTGTAAAGGGGACAGCAGCAGCAGCGGTCAGGGGAGGGGGCACCCAAAGATACAGTGGGGGAAGGGCAAAGGCACCCGCAACAGCAGCAGCAGCCCTGAGGGTCAAGGGGTGGGGACAAAGACAGAGTGGGAAAGGTGGGTTGGGAATACCATTTCCCGTTAAAGATGGTTTGGGGGCAATAGAAAAAACCGGCAAACAAAATGTTGGCATCAGGCCGGGGGGGCAGCATCAGAAAAAATTGGCTGAGGGGTAGATTTAAAAACCCCAAAACAATTTTTCCCCCAAAGTTTTTGGTTGAGGCGTCCCTGGCTGATGTAATTTTGACCCTAAAAGGCCCTTGGTTTTTTTGGAAAAACCTTGGGCCCATCCCGCCTGATTTTATCCCTTGGGCAAAGGTCAGTCTTTCCCCATTTTTCCCTTTACAAGGGGGTGTTCTCCTTGGGGTAACGAATTTCCCCCCGGGCCGCAAATGAACCCCCCCTTTTGATGCCCCACTACTTTGGGGCCCGGGGGGGACAGCCTTTTTCCAAGCAAACTCACCAAATTGCGGCCACACCCCTCCGGGGTTTTGGGGCCCAGTACTTTCCCGGGGGATCTTCAACTGGGGTTTGGGAGAGTGCTTTCAAAGTATGCCACCCGTTTGGTTTTAGGGTTTAGGGTCCCCGGGCCTGCTTCTGCTTCTGGGGAGGTTTCCCCCACAAGGGCCCGGGGGAAGGAAGCTGCTCATCCCCACTCCAGCTTTGGGTTGGGTGCTGATGGAGGGGTTTTTACTGGGTCCTACCCCCCCCACCCCCTCACAGCAGCCGCCGGGAAATAATACGTGAGCGCTGAGGAAACCCCCCGGGCAACCTTTAGGGTTTGGGCGATGCCCGCACATAGGCACGTAACAATGAAATAAACGGGATTTCTCTATAGTATTTGAGTTTATCCTCCCCTCAGCAACTGGGGAAAAAAGGTCCCATTTTGGACCGTAAACGAGGGTTCCCCAAAAGGGGGGAGAGCCAAAGTCATCCCCTGGGAGATGGTGACCCATCGGCTGAACCAAACCAGGCAAATCAAACATGGCCCGCGGGCCATCGGGAACCAAATGACACTGAGGGGTCCCGCCCCCATCCCACTGTTTAATTTTCTGCCACGGTGCTTGTGGGGCCCCTCCTTTGTCTTTCCCAATCCCATTACCTCCCCCAGCTCTCCTGCTCCCCCCTCCTTACCTGGGGAGAAAAACCCCCTCAAATTTTACCAACCCAAAGCTTGGCTCCAATGTCCCCCCAGTTTTTAAATCCCCCCGGTCTCATTTTGGCCTGAGAAGTAGTCGCCACGTCTCCAATTTCCCCTGGCCCAACAGATTTTTTCAAAATCCCGTTTCCCGGACATAAAACATGAAATGACGTTATTCATCCCGTATCCTGGCGACTAAAAAAATAAAAAAGTTTTTCCCTTTCCCCAAATTGGGCCCCCCGAAAAACCCGGGAGGGGTTTTACGCATGAGCGCCCCCGGGGTTTACAACAAAGAAAAAAAGTTGGGGTACTAATGTCCGCCTGGATCAACAAAAAATCGTTAAAAGGCCTTTAGCTTGGGTTTATACAGTCCCGGGCCAAAAATGTTTTCAGGCTGGAATTCCAAAGGGGAAACAAACGCATATCAGCTTTTTGTTGGCCATTTTTTAAGAATCTTCTGAAGATTGGGGGGAAGACTACAAGGGAAACCCTTTTTACAACCAGAATTTAACAGTGCGCCATGCAGGGGGCATGGACCATCCCTCCTCCCTTTCAGCGCGGGGCACCCCTGTTTTCCCCCTATTTACCTTTACCAGGGTTTCCCAATTGGGAGTTTTGGGGCGGAGAAAGCCACCCCAAACGAATTTTTTGCTGCATGAAGCGGAGGCCCGTTTCCCCCCGTGGACTTCGTTTTGCTGAAAGGGAGCCAAGGTGTAGAACTGCGTTTAAAAACCGCTGTTCCCTACACATTTTGGTATTTATGGAGGGAGAAATTGTGGGGCCTGGGGATGGTGGTGGTGGATGGAGGGGGCGCGGACCATTGGCCAGAAAACAACCCGTTTTTACAATTTAGGAGGAGAAAAACAGCGTTCCCGTCCAAAATTGTTGGTGGGCTGGGCAAAGCAAAATTCACCCCCGTGGGCCTTTAAAGGGGCATGTACTGGGCCCCGACCGTAATTTAAAACCCCAGATTCCCGCGCTGCCGTGGGACCTTGGGGAAAAAAACCGTAAGCCAAGGACGGCCCCCCCTTTTTGTTTTACTTTTTTGTGAAGGGGGTGTACGGGCCCTTTTTTGGGAAAAAAAAAAATTTTCGGCTTGGAACTTTTCCAAACCCAGCCCGGCACAGGGCCCTTAGTTCTCTGAACCCGGGGCAGGTCCCCCCAATTTTGGAAAAAAGGGACAAAAGTACCCCAAAAACTTGGACAGGAGCACAGTACACTTTTGCACCTTTAAAGGAAAGGTTTTGGGCGCATACTGTTGTCTCTTTTCAAACCCTCGAAGAACCCACTTCGGCGTCATGAGTGGGAGAAGCAGGAGAACTGGACCGGGGGGAATTTTGGGGAAAAAGAAAAAAAGCTCCCTTTTGCAAAAGGTGGTGGAAACCTAAAACCCCGGGTCAAAAGGGGAAGGCCTTTCCACTAGGGGCTTTCTGCTGTTGCTGGGGAAAAGAGGATGGACCACCCCATCTTTAGCCACGTTTTTTTCCCAGGCCCCGGGTGGGGGGACGCTGCAGTGTCGACGCAGGGCCGTGGGGCCAACGTTTTTCCCCTGGGCCCCCTTCAACCCTTTTTGCTCACAGATTCTACATATACCCATATTTTGGCTCCTCCGGGGTCTTAAACAAAGAAATGCCACACCCCCCGATTTGGGTGATTTTAAACCGGGCCCCCAACCGCAAATGAGTGACTACTAACCCCCCGCTGGCCCCTTTGGGGGGGGGAACCCCTGGCCGCCACTTTTTTTGGACCTTCGAAGCAGGTTTTTCAACCCCCCCGGGGCCGCTTGCTCCCGACCTCGGGACTGCTTCTAAAACCCCCTGACTCCCCCCACACTACCCCCCTTGCTGGCTTTCGCCGCTTGCCCTGATGCGAAGCGACGCCCCCTTTTCCCCGACGATGAAGAAGCCCTTTCTTTTACCCCCGGGTCCCAAGTGGGGGTCCCCCGGGTAAAAAACATCAAAAAATTTATTGTTTGATCTTCACCTTGCGTCCTCCCCCAACGGTCTTGGACGCAAGGCTGAAACCCCTTTTCAACGAACCCCCTAGGGTACTCTCCAAAAACTATCTTTGCCGCCTACCCGCAAGAAGCAAGGGATATTTTACCCCCTTTTTTTTACTGCCAATTAAACTCCCGAGCCCCCGACCACATAGAGATCTCTGGCAAGGGGGAACCCGGGGAAGGGGAAAAGGCGGGTTTGGGACAGGTGAGGGGGCCCCTTACCCACCGCGGGGCCCTGCCAACTAAGGGGTTTTGTCTGACGTTCCCCCCCGACTCTTGGGTGGGGTTGTCAGATATCTCTGGAGGGAAATGAAAAGACCTAGCAAACCAATCAAGGGAAACCCCTTTGGGGTTGCGGGCCCAAAACAGGGGCCCCTAGAAGACACCGGCAGTTATGGCCTTTAAAAGATTTAACCCCAGCGGACGAACCCTTTTAAAATGTCCCGCGACCTGTCCTGGGCCCCGGAAATTTTTTTTAAAACTCGCATGTAAAGAGACTGCCCCCCTCTTTTTCTGGGTAACTGTTTTTCAAAAATGTAAAAGACTCCCGTTTAAAAGATAATCTGGGAAAGGATAAAACACACCCGTATTGACCCCCAAATTTCCCCACTTACAGGGTTGGGAAAACCCTTTGGGTATTTAAAATTTCGCAAAAAAATGAGCAGGGAAAAAAAAAACGGTTGTGGCTTTTTAAAACTCCGTGAAATTTTAAATGACACAAAAACAGAAACACCTTAATTAAAACCCTTCGGAATAAATTAAAGCAAAAAGGAAAAATTTCATCTTTTTTGTTGAAAAACCCCCCGTATTAAATTTTTCTGACTAAAAAAAGCAGAAACCCTTAATTAACCCTTTGGGTAAAAATTATCTACAAAAATCACCTGGGAAAAAATTTTGTCTTTGGCATTTAAAAAAACCGTTAAATTTTTCCCACTAAAATTAAACACAAACATGCTAAAAAACCCTTGGGTTAAAAAAGCCAAAAGAAATGAGCCGCCAAAAAATTTAAAAGGTATGTGGGGGTTTAAAAAGCCGGGATTTAACTGACAAGAACAAAAAAACCACTTAATTAACCTTCCCGGGAAAAAAAATTAATTTCTACAGGGAAAAAAACCCAAAAAAAATGTCATCTTTTGGGGTTGAAAAAAAACCGTTTTAAATTTTAACTGACCCAAAAAAAGCATAAAAACAGCCCTTTAAATTTAAACCCTTTTGGAAAATAAAATTTTGCTACAGGAATCACCAGGGAAAAATTTGGGCCCTTTGGGTAAAAATTGCGCAAAAAAAATTTAAATGGTATATTTCGGTTAAAACCTGTTTAAAAATTTCTGAAAACAAAAGCATAAACACGCTTTTAACCTTCCTTTTATATAAATTAAAGCCCACAGGGAATCAACCCCGGGAAAAAATTTCATCTTTGGCGTTGGAAAACACCAATTTTTTTTTCTGACTACAAGCAAAAAACACCTAAAAAAACCCTTGGAAAATAAATTGGCAAAAGAAAAAAGAGCCCGGGCCCAAAAAATTTAAATGGGGATGGGAAAGGGAAAAACACTGTTTCTTTTACTGAAAAAAAAAAAAAACAACACCGAAACAGGCTTAGATAACCCTTTTTGGGTATTCAATTTGCTCCAGAACTGACCAATAGCAATTTTAAAAAGTAAATGCACCAAAAAAAAATTTGGGCCCCACCCCTGAACTTCATTTCCCAAAAACCCACAAAATCAAATAAAAAAGTAAAAAGAAGCAGTCTCCCGAAAATAAGCGTGACAGCCCCCAAAAATTGCTGTATAAAAGTTTAAATTTTTTTTGTGTGAATCTCAGCTACGCAGCTGCAGCCCCCCGGTTTTCAACAAAGGCACAGAGAGAGGAGTGGGGAACCCGCCCCGCGGGCCCCCGTTTTCCCGACTTTTTATAGTGCGGTGACGACACAGAAGGGCCCCCCGGTCCCCCTTTATTTGGGTTTAAACTCTGCATATGTCTTTTAGGATGTTTTCCTTTCTTCCTCCCAAGTTTTTTTGGGCCCCATGGGAACCCATTGCTTTCAGGGCATTTTAACAATTAAAAACACGCCTTTGTTTCCCCCCGAATCACCCCAAACCTTTCCCACTTTCGTTCAGAACGGTTTTTCCCCGACATTCTAAAAGATGTCCCTTCGTTTGAATCAAATTTGCCCCCTCTAATTATAATATGTAACAACTATTTTTTTTTAAACAGCAATAAGGTTTAGCAAAAAAATTTTTAAAATTGTTTATAATTTAAAGGGTTTTCTTCTTTTGAACAAACAAATTTATTTGTAAATTTTTGTCAAAAAAATAATATGTAATCTTTAAACTGCATGCCCTTTGGGGTCAAATTTTTTTCTGCTGAAAATTCAATCCTTTCAATTTTCATAGGCCCAAATCGGCCCCCGACCCCCCCGCACAGCCGCCGGGGTGTTTTGCGGGACATCGCCGCAAAAAACCCCCAGTAACAGCCCCCGGCGGGGCTCCGCCCGCTGGCGCTGGGGTTTTTCCCCCTCACGCCACGGCAAAGAGGCCGCGGCCGTCTGAATTAATCCGGGTTGGTGGCCCCGGGGCACCATCGGGCGGTGATCGGGGAAAAGTGCAGCTATGCGTTCCGACCGATCACCGGGGGATTTTGTGGGGGAAGCCCCTTTTAAGGGTCGCCGTCCAAATTACCCGCCGGGCCGGGTTTTTTCCCCCTTTTTCCCTTTCCCAGCAAGAAGTGGGAAAACCCGCCAATCTTTGTACAAACCCCAATGCATTGCCCCAAGCAAAGCATTTTGGGTTTTTTTAAAAAAAACGCACCCCCAGTGGTCAAGCACCACAGGTGGCCTCAATTTTTACAGTAAAAAAAAAAATAAAAAAAAATTTTTTAAAATTTAAATCACCCCCCTTTCCCCATTTTTAAAAAAATAAAATCATTTAAAAAAATAAAAAAAATTTCACTATTTGGGTAAAGCGCCGGGGTCCGAATAAGTCCGATCCCCATAAAAAAAAAACATCAATTTTTCCCTTCCCGGGAAAACCGTAGAAAAAAAAAAAATTCCCAAACCCCCAAAATTTTTTTTTTGGCAAATTTTTAAAATCCCCTCAAAAAATAAAAAATAAACAAAAAAAATCGCATTTCATTCCCAACCTTCAGCGATAAAAAGACCCCTTTTACCCGCAAAAAAATTCCCCCTCCCCTGCCTTTCCCAGGGCTAAACAAAAAAATTTTTTGGGGGGGCAAAAAAAAGGCGCCGTGGCGCCCAAAATTTTAAAAAATAAAAATTTTTTGGAATTTTTTTTTGTACCAAAACATAACGAAAACCCACATTTTTGGGATTGCCCCGAAAACGTACAACCGAAAATACAGATAACATTATTTTTTAAAACCGGGGAAAAAAATTTGGAAAACGCCGTAAAAGCAAAACCCC
>JAODAL010006706.1:0-131111 GCA_025379985.1 Phyllomedusa bahiana
AGTGGAGAAAAAAGTGTTTAATACGTTTGTTTTTTTTCTCGCCCTCTACTGTCTCCCCTCAGATTTTTCAAAGGGCCAACATTTTCCGTTTTAATCTTTTTACTAATGAATTAAAAAAAATTTTTTAGACTTTAAAACAAAGTCTTTCCCCTCCCCACTTTGCTTCCTTACCATTTTACACACATTTTTTTAAAAAAAAACAATGTGAAAAACATAATTTTTTATAAAGACATCAAAAACATACAAAAACATCCAAAAACGTAAAAACTGGGAACCTCCCCCTTTTAGAAGGGGACAAAAAACAAAAGGGGAGGACAAACCCAAAAAAATCACCTTCAATTAAACGTGAAACCAAAAATACAAAAATTTTTATGTCCATCTCCCACGAAAAGGGGCCTCAATTTACAATTAACTCAGAATCTACAGGAAATAAGCCAACTAACACCCCCGAATAGTTATCCTCCGGGTTAAAAACAAAGGGAAAAACCCAAACATACAGGAAATAATGATTCCCCAAGGGGTCACACAGAATGGGAAGCCACTCTGGGGGGAAACAGGATTAACTCAGGGCAGCACAGAAAAGTAAAGATGCATTGACTGCACCAGCAGAATAGGAGTCAGCCTGGAGGGTATCAGGAGTAACCAGGACAGACAGGATAAGAATGCATTTCACAGGACACCCCCTATGAGTCACTTAGGAAACAATAACTCAGGACATGCAGGATAAAATGTATTTTCACGTGCTCCCACGAAGTAGTGCACCTGGAGTAAATACAGGAGTAACTCAGATAAGTACAGGAAAAGTAATGTATGTACCAGTGACTGCACAGAAAGAGTGAGGGCACTCGGAGGATAAGCAGGGTGTAACCAGGACATCCCTTAAATGGTACTTCTCACCACAGAAAGTGATGCAGCCAGAAAAAAAAGGAGTAACTCAGGGTCAAAAGGTAAATAATGTAAAACAGGACTGCACCAGCAGAATGGTGATGCAGCCTGGGGTTTTAAAGCAGATGTAACTCAGGATCGAAAAGGATAAGTAATGTATCTACAAGGACTGCACCAGCAAATAGTGAGTGCAGCTCTGGATATAATACAGGAGTAACTCAGGTCAACGAAAGTAATGTATGTACAGTGACGCACCAGCAGAATAGTGAGTGCGCTCGGAGGGTAAACAGGAGAACCAGAACATACAGGAAATAATGTATGTACACAGTGACTGCACCAGCAGAATAGTGAGTGCAGCCTGGAGGATAATACAGGATGTAACTCAGGAACAGTACAGGATAATAATTTAGTAACAGTGACTGCCCACAGAATAGTGAGTGCAGCCTGGAGGAAATACAGGAATAACTCAATCGTTCAGGGAAAATAATTATGTACACAGTAAATCACCACAGAATAGTGATGCCTCTGGGGGAAATACATATATAACTCAGGACGAACAGGGGTAGTAATGTAGACCATGACTGCAAACCCCGAAAAAAAGGACTGCAGCTCGGGGGATAATACAGGGTGTAAACCCGGAACAGACAGGAAAAGTAAATTATGTACACAGTGACGCACCAAAATGCGAGTGAAACTCTGGGGATAATCAGGATTTAACTCAGAACATACAGGAAAATAATTTTTAAAAACCTGACTGCACCAGCAAATAAATGAGTGCGCTCTGGGGATAAAACAGATGTAACTCAGGAACATACAGGAAAAGTAAAGTATGTAACAAGGGCTCACCACAGAATAGGAGTCAGCCTGGAGGATAAATCGAAAAACTCAGGATCAGTACAGGGATAATAATGTATGTACACATAACTGCCCAGCAAATAGTGAGGCAGCCTGGGGGAAAACAGGTATTCCCCATCATCAGGAAAGTAAGAAATTTTCCAATACCCCCCAACCCGGAAAGACGCACTCTGGGGAAAAAACAGGTTAACCGGAACTACAAAAGTTAAATGTTAACCATTCCCCACTCGACACTCTGGAGGGTTCGTGTAACCGGGCATACGGATTAATGATAAAATGACGCACCACAAATTGAGTGCGCTCTGGAATAAACAGGATTAAAATCAGGAACAGTACAGGATAAGAAAAGATGTACACAGTGACTGCACCAGCAAATAGGGGTGCACCTTGAGTATAATACAGATGAACTCAGGGTCAGTACAGGGATAATAATGTATTTTCACAGTGACGCACCACCAAATAGTGAGTGCAGCCTGGGGATAAACGGATGTAAATCGGATCAGTACAGGGTAAGTAATTATGTACAGGGCTGCAGAGCAGAATATTTAGTGCAAACCCCTGCAATAATACAAATTTAACCCGGGTCAGACAGGGAAAGAATGTATGTACACAGCGACTGCACCAGCAGAATATATGCGCCTGGGGGAAAATACATGAGAACTCAGGACAGTAAAAAGGATAAAGTAACGTATGTCATTGAAGCCCCGCAAATAGTGGTTGCACCTGGGTATAAAACGGGATGAACTCGGGATCAGTACAGGATAAGTAATTTGTACAGTGACGCCCAGCAAATAGTGAGTGCAGCCGGGGGATAATACGGATGTACTCAGGTCTACAGGATAAGTAAGAAATTTACACAGGACGCACCAGAGAATAGGAGCGCAGCTCTGGGTATAATACGGATGTAAGTCAGGATCATAAGGAACAAAATATATACAAAACAATTTCTGATAGAAAAATTTCTGTGTTAACGTTGTAGAGTGACATATTCTCAGAAACCCTCTGAACGGGGTTTACAGCGTGGATAAAAATGAAATAAACGGAAAAAACTCTGCGCTTCTCAAACATTGCGGGAACAAATTGTCCTTTTTTAACAGGACAAGCAGAGCCGTCTGCCATAACAATTGAAAGGAAAAGAGCGGGTCCCCGGCTCTCCCCAAATCAGCGCAGGTAGCGGCTGCAGATAAGATGAGCTCCACATCTGTTCAGCCCAGACAATGCTTTGTGTCTGCTCCTCACAATCCAGCACCTGTGCTGCACAGGACGACGCTGCTCTCCACAGTCACAGCACAATGGCCTCTTCCACAGGGTTTAACACTCATCTTAAAGGCTTCTTCCCACTGAAAAATTGAGGGAAGTACCGCAACGTCACAAACTACCCGTGGTGAAAAACCAGGGAAAGGAGATGGATAAAAGAAACACATAAAAAGAAAGATAATAGATAGATAGATAGATAGATTATAGAGATAATAGATAGAAGGAGAAAAGATGATAGATAAAGATATAGATAGAAGAAAATAGATATAGAAAAGATAATAGATAGTTAGATTGAATGATAGATAGAAAATAGTTTAATATGAGTAGATGATAGATAGAAGATAAATAGATAAAAAAGATAGATAATAGAGATAGATAGAAGATATGAATGATAGAAAATAGATAGATAGTAATAAATAGATAGAAGATGGATATGAGATAGATAGATAATATGAGATAGATAGAAGATAGTAATAAAGATTGAGATGATAGAAGATGGATATGAATAGATAGATAGATATGAGATAGTAGATAGATAGATTTTAATAGAAGATAGATAGATAGATAGATATGGATAGATAGAAGATAGATATGAGTAGATGATAGATGAAGAGATAGATAGATAGATATGAGAAAGATAGATAGATGATAAAGATGGATAGATGATAATAGATAGATAATATGAGATAGAAGAATTGAGATAATAGATAGATATGAGAGAGATAGATAGATAGGAATGATAGGAGATAATAGAAGATATAGATAGTTTGAAGGAGATAGAATAATAATAGATATGGGATAGATAGATAGGAGAAAAAGATAATAGATAGATATGAATGATAATAGATAGATATGAATGGATAGATAGGAGAAGATAGATATGAATGGATAATAGAAAATAGATGATAGATAGAGATAGATTTGGTAGATAATAGTAATAGATATGAAATAGAAAGATATGAGATAAAGATATGGGATAGATAGATAGATATGAGAAGATAGATAGATAGAATGAGAAATAGATAGATATGAATAGATAAATATATGAAAGATAGATAATAATAGTTAATAGAAAGATATGAGATAGATAGATAGTAATAATATGAATAGAAAGATAGATAGAAAAGGGAAGGGAAAATCAATATACCGGGGCTTAGATAAAAATCAATAGAGGGGCCTTTTGTTACAAAGGAGGAATTTTGGTTTCTATTTGCGGGACACTTTAACCCCTCGGGGGATAAATGAGAAGTGCAATTTCAATGTTTTTGTTGATTGTTTATGTTTGCCTGTAAAAAGAAATATTTTTTTAATTAAGAATAACTATTGTACTTTCTTAACAGTAAAAGTGCGGATAGGGGGGGCAGTGGGCTGCCTGAGGAAAGGGGGGGAGCCCCCCAAAAGCACGGTACTGCCCACCCTGTGAGGCGACGACACACCGGGTTTGGGGGAAGATCATGCGCAGACACCAATAAACACTACTTGAAAGGATCACCTCGCCAGGAGATCACCAAATTTAAAACCGCAAGTGCAACAAAATGACTTTTTTAAAAGTTTTTTTATAGCATGTTTTATGCGTTGTTTGGGGCCCAAAAAAGTGGCATAATAAATATCTGCATATATTTAAAAAAAATAGTAGGTATTTACCTAAATATGTATGATTGCTGGGTGGAGTGAAGGCGCCAGGGGAAAATTTCACTCAAGCCAAGCGGGGTGGGGTTTTAAATTATGAAACGGTCCAGGGTTTAAAATTAAAAGATAAAAGACCTACCTACATGCCTATTCACACCGCATTACCTTTTCAAAATAAAAAAAAAGAAGATTTTTCCCCCTTTTGAAGCCCCTGTTGCCCTCCAACCCCCCCCAACCGTAATTTTATGCTGCACCGATGAGAGGCAAAACCCCAGAAACAGCTGTCTGTAGATGAACTGAACTGGTTTGGCCTAAATCCCTTTCACATTGCTAGGCTCCTGCAAGCTACTTTGAAGAGGAATGACTACACCCCATAGATTGCCTGTGCGCTCCTCAGCTTTTTTTCCCATAACCTTTGCTTTATGTAAAACAGTCTGATTTCGAAAGCAAAAATCCTCACACCCGACCAATTTATTGGGGCTCTCCCCAAGGAAGATTTTTTTCCCCAAATTTTTTCAACTAAAAGATGAGGAAGGGCCCAAAGTGGCCCTTGGTTTTTTTCACCCCCTCGTTCGACAGTTTCTTTACGATTCCACAACAATATACTAATAATAAAAAAAACCCTTTGCACAATCGTGTGATTTGGCTACACCCTGATGGGCCGCAGTGGCCCCCGTACTTACTGAGCAGGAGCCGAGCATTGCCCCAAGCAGCGGGCTCCCGTTCCTCTGTCCACATCGCTCATTACAGCGCATGGGCAGGAGCGCCTCTAAGGTTATGCTTATAACTTTTTAAAAATCTACCGCCGGGGCGGGAGGGGGACGCCGCCGACGCTGCCAGGACGGGGACCGGCCGAAACACCTAAAAACCATTAAACGGGGGGATTAAAAAATCCATAATAAACCTGGAAAAGAAGACTCCGAAGAATTCACTCTTCAAGTCAAGGTGACGAAAAGATCATTGAGAAGAAATCCTCTTTTATTGCCGCAGAGTCCGGTACCTGGAGAATTAATTACCTGCTTATCATGCCTCCTGCTCAAGTTTAGAGGCAAACGGAAAGACCAGAACAACCCCAAACCGTCCTATAGGGGAAAGGCTGCACGCCAACCAGAATAGTTAATTCTTTTACATAGGGGGGCAATTATATATTTTAAAAACTGACATAAGGCAGTTTAAGTGTTTTTAAAAAATGTACCAAAAAGGGGCGTATGTAAGTTAATTCTTGTACATGGGGGGCAGTATTAAAGTATTTAAAATCATGTACATAGGAGGCAGATTTTAAATTTAATTCTTGTACATAGGGGCAAATTATAGAGTTATATTCTTTTACAAAAGGGGGCAGTATTATAGTATTAATTCTGTACTAGGGGGCAGATTATAAAGTTATATTCTTGTACATAGGAGGGAGTTTTTAAAAGTGTTATATTTTGTACAAAAGGGCATATTTTATAGTTATATTCTTGTACAGGGGCAGATTATACATTTATATTCTTGTACATAAGCGCATAAAATTTTAAATAGTTAATATTTTACATAGGACAGTATTTTTAGTATTATAATTTTTACAAAGGGGCAGATTATAGATTAAATTCTTGTACAAGGAGCATTATTACAATTAATTTTTTGTACATAGGACATATTAAGTATTTTTTATTTTTAACATAGGAGCAGAATTATTTAAAGTTAAAAGGGGTTAAATTATTCTGTACATGGGCAAAATTATAGTATTATATTCTGTACAAGGAGGAGTATTTTATATTTTAATTTTTTAAAATAGGGGGCAGTATATAGTATTAATTCTGTACATAAGGCAGTATTATAGTAGTTTATATTCTTGTACATAGGGCTATTATAGAGTTATAAAAAGTACAAAGAGGCGAATTAAAAATAGTTTTTAAATTTTTGTACTAAGCCGATTTTAGTAATTTTAAATTCTTTACATAGGAGCATATTTTAAAATAGTTTTTATTTTTGTACATAACTATTTAAAGTATTATATTTTTGTACAAGACAGTATTATTAGTTTTAATTTTTTGACATAGGGCCCAAAAATAGATTATATCTTGACAAGGAGCAGTAAATTTTTATATTTATATTTGTACATAGGGGGCAGAATAAATTAGTTTTTAAAACTTGACAAGGGGTGGGGGAGTAATATAGTTATACTTTACATAGGAGCAGTATAAAAGTTGTTAATTCTTTTAAAGGGGCAGTATTAAGTATTAAAAATCTGTAATAGGGGGCAAGTATTAAGTATACAATCATTTTTACATAGGGGCAGTATTATAGTATTAATTTTTTGGCATAGGGGCATAAATTTTCGTATTATATTCTGTAAAGGGGGCAGTAATAAGCAATATATTCTTTTACATAGAGGGCTTATAAATTTTATATTCTCACTCATGTAATGCAGCCCCATAAATAATCTTTTGATATTAAAAACTGAAACACAAACCTGGATCCTCATGCCCCTTCTTCTAATAAAAACCGGATCCCGTATAATTACTTTGCTTTACTCGCTGATGATTTAGTCCCGGAGAAAAAACTTTTTTGAAAACTTGAAAAATTTAAAGGGACCAGAAAATTGGCCTTACAAGACATTTTGGTGGAAGCTGGAAACGCACGATGAAGTGTTAGTGAAAGCATAAAAGATCAATAGCGTTATAACAGTTCATTATGTTATGTTCTCCCAATACATTAACAGCAGCGCTGCAACGTGACACAGCAACACCATCGGGTCAGGGACGTGCACAAAGCCATCACAGAGTCTAAGGGGGAAATAGAAGCGCACATCCCGCTGCTTCCATTATATATATGGCTGTCTGAGGTGGAGAGACAGTAACTTTAGTGTTCAGTTATTGATATTATAATGAAAACTGATGGATGGACAGATAGATACAAAGATATGAGACAGATAATAGATATTATAAACATAGATTAACAGATGGACAGATAGATATAAACACAATAGATGTATATGAGATAGATAGATAGATATGAGAGACATGAGATAGATAGATAGATATGAGAGAGAGATATAAATATGAGAGAGAGATATAAATATGAGATAGATAGATAGATAGATAGATATGAGAGAGATAGATAGATATGAGATAGATAGATAGATAGATAGATATGAGAGATAGATAGATAGATAGATATGAGATAGATAGATAGATAGATAGATAGATATGAGATAGATAGATAGGAGATAGATAGGAGATAGATAGATATGAGATAGATATGAGATAGATAGATGGATAGATAGAAATGCTCTGTAGAAAACCTTAAGGATTGTTGTGCCTCTACTAATTAGCACAACTTGAGCAGGTTAGCAGATATCATTAAGTGTTGTCTGCAATTAACCAGTTGTCACACACTTCACTATTGTGCGCCTTTTCTTGTCTCCCCTTTGCTTTTTATAGATAGATATGAGATAGATAGATAGATAGATATGAGATAGATAGATAGATAGATAGATAGATAGATATGAGATAGATAGATATGAGATAGATATGAGATAGATAGATATGAGATAGATAGATATGAGATAGATAGATAGATAGATATGAGATAGATATGAGATAGATAGATAGATAGATAGATATGAGATAGATAGATAGATAGATATGAGATAGATAGATAGATAGATATGAGATAGATAGATAGATAGATAGATAGATAGGAGATAGATAGGAGATAGATAGATAGGAGATAGATAGATAGATATGAGATAGATAGATATGAGATAGATAGATAGATAGATAGATATGAGATAGATATGAGATAGATAGATATGAGATAGATAGATAGATAGATAGATATGAGATAGATAGATATGAGATAGATAGATAGATATGAGATAGATAGATATGAGATAGATAGATATGAGATAGATAGATATGAGATAGATAGATATGAGATAGATAGATATGAGATAGATAGATATGAGATAGATATGAGATAGATAGATATGAGATAGATAGATAATTACTGTCCCAACCAGAGGAGCCCTGTCCATATGTCCCACGTGGATGCTCCATTATTGTCCTCATTGGAGTCGGGGCTGGGTGTCACCATGTATTACATAATATTCCAATAATATCAAGAGCTGCTGCCTATCATTTACCTCCCCCACCCCAGCGGCAGTGATCGGCTGATTGCTGCTTCCTCTGCGGCAGCGGATCCCCCCTTTACTTTTGTTCCCACCTTTGATAGTTAATAAAGGAGAGTGTGTTGCAGGCGACGCTCGCCGCCTGCGCTGCGCATGTCATCAAATGAGTTAATGGTTTGCTTTGATAAAACATTCTCTTTAGATTTCGTCCGTCTGAGTAGAGCCTCTTCAGCAGTGATTACATTATGTGCTGCGCACACCTGCGCGTCTCCTCCCTGCAGTAATTACGCTGAGCTGCGTCCCTCCTCAAATACATAATGTGGTCTCCATATAGAGTCCGTACAATAGACGGAGACTTTATGTCCCTGTGCACATTGGGGGAGCGGAACCAGTGATCGCATTATCTTTACAGGCAAGATGATAGGAAAACCTCTCAAGGCAGAAAACATGGAAACCATCACTAACACCACAAGAGAGACAGCTCCGCCTCCCGGACCCAAACACAAGACGCACAGCTCCGCCTCCCTGACCCAAAAACAAGACAAACAGCTCCACCTCCCTGACCCAAACACAAGACACACAGCTCCGCCTCCCTGACCCAAACACAAGACACACAGCTCCGCCTCCCTGACCCAAATACAAGACGCACAGCTCCGCCTCCCTGACCCAAAAACAAGATGCACAGCCCCGCCTCCCTGACCCAAACACAAGATCCACAGCCCCTCCTCCCTGACCCAGACACAAGACACACAGCCCCGCCTCCCTGACCCAAACACAAGACACACAGCCCTGCCTCCCTGACCCAAAAACAAGAAACACAGCACAGCCTCCCTGACCCAAACACAAGACACACAGCCCAGCCTCCCTGACCCAAACACAAGACACACAGCACATCCTCCCTGACCCAAAAACAAGATGCACAGCCCCGCCTCCCTGACCCAAACACAAGAAACACAGCACCGCCTCCCTGACCCAAACACAAGACACACAGCTCCCCTCCCTGACCCAAACACAAACACACAGCCCCGCCTCCCTGACCCAAACACAAGACACACAGCTCCGCCTCCCTGACCCAAACACAAGACACACAGCTCCGCCTCCCTGACCCAAACACAAGACACACAGCCCTGCCTCCCTGACAAAACACAAGACACACAGCCCCGCCTCCCTGACCCAAACACAAGACACACAGCTCCGCCTCCCTGACCCAAACACAAGACACACAGCTCCGCCTCCCTGACCCAAACACAAGACACACAGCCCTGCCTCCCTGACCCAAACACAAGACACACAGCCCTGCCTCCCTGACCCAAACACAAGACACACAGCTCTGCCTCCCTGACCCAAATACAAGATACACAGCCCTGCCTCCCTGACCCAAACACAAGACACACAGCTCTGCCTCCCTGACCCAAATACAAGACACACAGCCCCGCCTCCCTGACCCAAACACAAGATGCACAGCCCCGCCTCCCTGACCCAAACACAAGACACACAGCTCCGCCTCCCTGACCCAAACACAAGACACACAGCTCCGCCTCCCTGACCCAAACACAAGACACACAGCTCCGCCTCCCTGACCCAAACACAAGACACACAGCTCCGCCTCCCTGACCCAAACACAAGACACACAGCCCTGCCTCCGACCCAAACACAAGACACACAGCCCTGCCTCCCTGACCCAAACACAAGACACACAGCTCCGCCTCCCTGACCCAAACACAAGACACACAGCTCCGCCTCCCTGACCCAAACACAAGACACACAGCCCTGCCTCCCTGACATAACACAAGACACAGCCCCGCCTCCCTGACCCAAACACAAGACACACAGCTCCGCCTCCCTGACCCAAATACAAGACACACAGCTCCGCCTCCCTGACCCAAACACAAGACACACAGCTCCGCCTCCCTGACCCAAACACAAGACACACAGCCCTGCCTCCCTGACCCAAACACAAGACACACAGCTCCACATCCCCGACCCAAACACAAAACACACAGCTCCGCCTCCCGGACACCAACACAAGACGCACAGCTCCGCCTCCCTGACCCAAACACAAGACACACAGCCCTGCCTCCCTGACATAACACAAGACACACAGCTCCGCCTCCCTGACCCAAACACAAGACACACAGCCCTGCCTCCCTGACCCAAACACAAGACACACAGCTCCGCCTCCCTGACCCAAACACAAGACACACAGCCCTGCCTCCGACCCAAACACAAGACACACAGCCCTGCCTCCCTGACCCAAACACAAGACACACAGCTCCGCCTCCCTGACCCAAACACAAGACACACAGCTCCGCCTCCCTGACCCAAACACAAGACACACAGCCCTGCCTCCCTGACATAACACAAGACACAGCCCCGCCTCCCTGACCCAAACACAAGACACACAGCTCCGCCTCCCTGACCCAAACACAAGACACACAGCTCCGCCTCCCTGACCCAAACACAAGACACACAGCTCCGCCTCCCTGACCCAAACACAAGACACACAGCCCTGCCTCCCTGACCCAAACACAAGACACACAGCTCCACTTCCCCGACCCAAACACAAAACACACAGCTCCGCCTCCCGGACTCCAACACAAGACGCACAGCTCCGCCTCCCTGACCCAAATACAAGACAAACAGCTCCACCTCCCTGACATAACACAAGACACACAGCCCCGCCTCCCTGACCCAAACACAAGACGCACAGCTCCGCCTCCCTGACCCAAACACAAGACACACAGCCCTGCCTCCCTGACATAACACAAGACACACAGCCCCGCCTCCCTGACCCAAACACAAGACACCCAGCCCTGCCTCCCTGACATAACACAAGACACACAGCTCCGCCTCCCTGACCCAAACACAAAACACACAGCTCCGCCTCCCGGACTCCAACACAAGACGCACAGCTCCGCCTCCCTGACCCAAATACAAGACAAACAGCTCCACCTCCCTTACATAACACAAGACACACAGCCCCGCCTCCCTGACCCAAACACAAGACACACAGCTCCGCCTCCCTGACCCAAATACAAGATGCACAGCTCCGCCTCCCTGACCCAAACACAAGACAAAGCTCCGCGAATTCCTGTACATACTGGCCGCGTTTCTTCATACGTCTGCAAGCTGGGTTCCCACCTGCCTCTGATCTATAGCCGGGGTTTTTTTTACCAGTTTTTCGCTGCATTCTGGCTCTTTCCTAGTTGCAGTTTCATGTGTTTTCTGGTTCTGGACCCCGGCTTGTTTTCTCGGTTATTCTTCTGCTCCCCGATTTGGCGCCACATTGTCTCCTGCCTCCGCTGGTTTGCTGTGGTTTGTCCTGTTTTCCTCTGTCCTCCCGTGTTCGTCCTCTCAGTCTTCCCATTTGCCTTTGTTTTTCCTACACCTCTCTGGTGAAGCACCCTCGGTCTATTGCAGCCAAGTCCATCCTGTTTTGCAGCAGGCTCTGGTGAACCCCAAAAGGAAACCTGGCCAAAACCATGATGTGACCGAAAACAAAGCACATACCTTAAGAATATTTAGCAAAACCTGGCTACCTTCTTCCAGAAACAGTGCCACCCCGGTCCACAGGCTGCGTGTGGTACTGCAGCTCAGCCTATTCACTTCAATTAGCTGATGGTCATAATAATGTGACTCCACTTAGTGTAACTACAGAGTTTTATGGTTGGTCATTTTAACTATTTCAGGGAGTCTCGGGCGGTTGGCCCTTATTTGGCACTTTGCTCTATTAGTGGAATGATCTGGTGAATCCCAAAAGTAAACCTTAGACTCTGCCTCCCAGAGGGTGTCCAACTGCAGACAGCAGAGAGGACTCTGTTTTTGCCTATTCTATGCCTGTTTAAGGAATTGCTTGTCTGGCAATTTCACTACGGAGAATTCCTTACAGAGGTTTTCTCACCATTCTGTTTCACACAGTCAAATTTTCTTTCACTCTGCCTCTAGGGCTGTGGGTGGTTCTATAGCACTGACTAACATATTAATCTACTATATAACTAGCTGGTACATTATAAAGACATGAGTGCAGGAGATTTCATCTGTTCAAATAAAGCTCCAAGTGCTCCAGGGAGTGAAAACAATTGCTTATCTGTAAGCAAAAGCTAATCTTGTTAGAGATAAAGTCTCTGCTCTGGAGTGAGCGCCGACCATGATGGTGCATTCCCTGCTCCAGGGAGACATGGACAGTAACTTAGAGACACTTGTGTGCATTCAGAGCAGATAAAATCTTTCTGATCTCCAGACCAGGGCAATATCAAAAGAGCAATGTATTTAGTAAAAGTCTTCATTTACCTGCCCCTACATGTTGAAAGCTAATCATCATAGTCAGAAACCCCTTTAAGTGGCAATTCAGTCAGTCTAGCTGCAACTCATGGTGCTCAAGTCCAGAAGAATGACACAGTATGGCGGCGCTCCACCTCCGAAAATGTCAACGGGCATCGAATTGGTGAAGTGACGAGAAAGTACAGAGACGAATGAAGTCTACAAGGCGCGGAGCTCAGATATCAGGACGATCTGTACTCCGCTCAATCATGTACACAAACAAGACGAACGCCGTGGACCTGGCACCAGGACAGAAAAGCCATGAACTACTCAGGTCTGACGGACGCCGACTGCCCAGATAGATGCCAGCTTTCTAACGGTCATCTCCAATCAGTGCCAAAGACCAGCACAGTGGCCAAAACCAAGAGGTGACTGAAAACCAAGCACTTACCTTAAAGGGGTTGTATCATTACATTAAATGGTCTTCAGAATAAGGGGACAGTGAAAACAAGCAACTTTGCAATTGGATGTCATTAGCAAAGCTGTCCTGTTTTCACAGTGTCTCTTATCTTCGTTCTCTGTAAACACTGTTCCCCAGTGCCGGTCGGATCCCTCCTCCTTTCATTTCATTGGCTGATTGCTCTACTAATTTACATTCTATCTGGGAGCGTGCATTCCTGCCTCTCTCACTCAGAAAAAGGGTCCGGCAACATTTCACTCTGCACAGCCAGCAGCTCCACAGTAACCCTGCAGCTGCTTCTACAATCAGAAAACAGCAGAATTGTGCCTCGGTGCCTAAGTGTAAACATAGAAGGGAGACGGATCTGCGCTCTGGATGAGTTCATAGAAGACTGGATTCAACTGTAACAAACCTCCAGCTGTGAGAGGAGAAGAGATCAGTGCTCTGAGTTCATAGAAGACTGTCTAGACTGAATGCAGGCCTGTGCTATGTCAACAAGCAGCTCTTACAAAATAAGACTGCATAGGGAGAGGAACGACACAGGGACGTGTGCACTCAGACAGAGGGGGGGGGGGGATGTGCTATCCCCACCCACTGATCTCAAACAAACACACTGACTCGGGAGTGAGCATGAACAGTGAAGGGGGGGGGGGGTGATGTCACCCCCCTTCAGTTAAGAAACACCCAGCTGGGAGGGGAAGAAACGCCCTTGAATTTGAGGAACTGAGAAACTGAAAGTACAAGGAAACACACGAACTGATGAAGCGATAAATCCCCTTTAAGAAGGTTTAGCAAAACCTGGCTACCTTCTTTCAGAAACAGTGCCATCCCTATCCACAGGCTGTGTGTGGTACTGCAGCTCAGTCTATTCACTTCAATTAGCTGATGGTCATAATATTGTGACTCCACTGAGTGTAACTACTGAGGTTTAGGGTTGGTTTTTATAACTGTTTCAGGGAGTCGAGGGCGGGGTCCCTTATTGGGCACATCTCTCTATTAGTGGAAGGGGCGCCTGTGACGGAGCGAGGGGTGCTATGCTTTGCTCCGTCAGGGGTTCAGTCAAATAAAAAATGCTGTCATTTTCTATATAATCCTATGGATCTCGGGGTCTACACTACATACTTAGGCTATGAGATGACAAACTCAGCTCTGCCGGACTCGGCTCTCCCTAATCTGCATTGGACGCGCTTTCGATTTGCCCTATAACAGTCCACCTTCTGTGTAATCTATGGCAGTGAAGCCTGGTGAGTCTCCCGGGCACAGGCCAGCGCTGCCATGTAAACACGCCACAGGTCATGGAGCGTCGCCGCATAGACACGGCGGCTATGGCCATTATAGAGATGTACATTAAGGCTAATGGCAAGAGGGACGCGATGCTCTCGGCGGAAGTAATTAGAAGGGTATTAATTTGGATCAAGTCCAGGAGTTGGAGCACGCGGGCACGTGCACAGGGATGGGCAGCGCCAGCAACTGCAAGGAGTACACAGGAAATAGATGCAGCTGAGCTGAGACTGTCAATTCCCTGATCATCAAGCCCAGTGACAAACACAGCTCTGCTGCCCCGCTACCTGCTATCCTGGAATGTGCAGGTGCACGTGGGAGAACGGCAGCGGGCAACAAATCTGCACACAGTGTGGGGGGCACAGAGGGTCCTCACTTAGATCAGGATACAAAGGAGAACAAGAATGGCCATGTCGCAGCTGAGGGTTTGCTGCAATTGTATCCAGTCTGGACAACGCTCTATGAGCTAAAGATATAGGAAGCACAGATCTGGCTTCTGTCCTCATAGTTTGTTACAATGTATCAGTGCAGGTAAAAAAAGATCAGTCTGGAGTTCAGGCTCTTGAGATCACAGAGCACGGTCTAGACCACAGGTGTCAAACTGTGGCCCTCCAGCTTTTGGGAAACTACAACTCCCATCATCCCATCATGCCCACTGTTACAGATTATACAAATGCATGATGGGAGTTGTAGTTTCCCAACAGCTGGAGGGCCGCAGTTTGACACCCCTGGTCTAGACTGAATATAATTGTATCCACTTCTCAGCTGAGAGCAGGAACAATTATGTACAGTAAAAAGGTCTGAAGTCCAGGCTGTTTAGCTCACAGAGCATTGTCTAGACTGGATACAATTTTCCCACTTCTCAGCTGAGAGCAGGACTAGCTATGTACAATGTATCAGTCACAAGTCCAGATGTTAAGCTCACTGAGCATTGTCCAGACTGGATACAGTTGTCTCTACTTCACAGCCGAGAGCAGGACCAGCTATGTACAATGCTTTAGTCTACAGTCTGTGCTGTTTAGCTCACAGAGCATGGTGTAGACTGAATACGATTGCATCCACTTCTCAGCCCGAGAGTAGGACTAGCTATGTACAAAGTACAGGTCTGAAGTCCAGGCTGTTTAGCTCAAAGAGCATTGACTAGATTGGATACAACTGCATCCACTTCTCATTTGGACTATCTGTGTACAATGTATCAGTCAGAAGTCCAGCTGTTTAGCTCACAGAGCATTGTCTAGACTGCATACAGCTATGTGCCATGTATCAGTCTAGAGTCAGGGCTGTTTAGGTCACAGAGCATTGTCTAGTCTGTATACAACTGTATCCACTTCTTGGCCAAGAGCAGGACTATGTACAATGTATCAATCTGAAGTCAAGGCTCTTTGGATCATACAGCCTTGTCTAAGCTGAATGCAATTGTATCCACTTCTCAGCTGAAAGCAGGACTAGATATGTACAATGTATTAATCTAGAGTCAGAGCCTGTTTAGCTCACAGAGCATTGTCTAGACTAGATACAACTGTATCCATTTTTCAGCTGAGAGCAGGACTATGTACAATGTATTAGTCTGGATTCCAGGCTGTTTAGCTCACAGAGCATTGTGTAGCTTGGATACAACTGTATCCACTTCTTGGCCAAGAGTAGAACTAGCTCTGTACAGTGTATCAGTAAGAAGTCTGGGATGTTTAGCTCACAAAGCATTGTCTAGATTAGATACAACTGCACCAAGTCCTTGCTTTTGAGATGATTGTGAGTGGGAGCTTGAAGCTATAGAACGACCCACACCCTGAACAGGAAGTGGGAGCTTGAAGCTATAGAACCGCCCACAGCCTGAACAGGAACTGGGAGCCTAAGCTGTAGAACCGCCCACAGTCTGAACAGGAAGTTGGATCATGAAGATGTAGAACTGTCCACAGCCTGAACAGGAAGTTGGAGCCTGAAGCTGTAGAACCGCCCACAGCCTGAACAGGAAGTTGGAGCCTGAAGCTTTAGAACTGCCCACAGCCTGAACAGGAAGCAGGAGCCTGAAGCTGGCTGTGAAGAGCAGACTTGGATTTCTCGTTTTCTCTTCTTTCTTGACACGAATTTCACTGCATTTTAAGGCCACAGCTCAGCCCCATCCAATACTGCTCCTCCACCTGACGCGCTGTCACATGGCAAGAAATTGGATCATTTCTCCCTACTGGCCCCATGTGTCCAAACAGATCACTGGGGAGGTAGACAAGGATCACGACCAGCTACTGAAGCAAGACAAGGGCCGCGTTATAGCACAGACAGTGGTAGGCGACCACCGAGGGTGCGATTTCATGCCATAAAGATAGCGGCACATGGGCTGAGCCCACCCTTTGGTCAGAAGGTGCGGACAGTCATAGCGGACACCTTTCTTCAGCAGACCCGGGCTGTTTAACTACTTGGATGCAGGAGACAGTTAGGCAGAAGGGGTTTAGCCCCTCCTGAGCGGCTCCCCTCCGGGACCGCTGCCCCTTTAGCCTGACATATAGCGGATTTGCTGCCTTCATTAGGTTGCAGCATTGCCTATACAGACACATTGTCTGGGAGCACCAGGGATATTTCCAGCAGATGAAAGTAAACAGCTATCTGCATTCACTGACAGCAAGCAGAGGTCTTGAAAATGATCAGGATGATGGGAGTCCTGCTCCTCTATGTACTCATTGGTCACACAGGGCTTTCTCTTCTGTCTGACCACCATAGCAGCAGTCTAGCAGCTCCGCTTATGTGTCCCTATCTATCCCCCATAGCAGTGGGGAGAGTAGATTTATAACACAGAACTCCAGAGTGTGGCAGAGCGGGCACAGCACTTCTAGCGACATGATTTATGGCACCGCGGGCACACAAGTTGCACTGACTCATGCAAACATATGTCACCGCGCGCTGCCGTAATCATTCTTCATGTCACAAACAAAGTGCAATAATTCCGGGACCACCCAAGGAAAAAGAATAGACCCCCGCACTGCGGTGCCCAACGAGCCAAAATACCCTGCCCCGGAGGTGAGGACCAAGGAGCGACAGGAGAGGGCGTCATTTATCTATCCGCAGATTGCCACTATTTGCCTGATTGTTGTGGATGCAAGCACCGGCGGAGCAGGCGGTTAGTGGTAATCCATGTGCGGTTACTGAGGCTCAGCCGCATCGTGTACAGGCAACCGCGCAGCTCACTGACCAGCGGCTCGGGAAGCAACGTGAGTGCAGAGGGCAGAAATCCAGAAGAAAACGGTGGGGAAAATCCATGGCAGGGAGGTCTCGTGCAAGGCGAGGGTCCAGGGTCTCATGTACAGTAAGAGTTCAGGGTCTCATGTACACCAAGGGTCCAGGGTCTCATGTACACCGAGGGTTCAGGGTCTCATGTACGGCGAGGGTCCAGGGTGTCATGTACGGCGAGGGTCCAGGGTCTCATGTACAGGGAGGGTCCTGGGTCTCATTACAGGGAGGTCCAGGGTCTATGTACAGGAGGGTCCAGGGTTTCATGTACGGCGAGGGTCCAGGGTTTCATGTACGGCGAGGGTCCAGGGTCTCATGTACAGGGAGGGTCCAGGGTCTCATGTACAGGGAGGGTCCAGGGTCTCATGTACGGCGAGAGTCCAGGGTCTCATGTACAGGGAGGGTCCAGGGTCTCATGTACAGGGAGGGTCCAGGGTTTCATGTACGGCGAGGGTCCAGGGTCTCACGTACAGGGAGGGTCCAGGGTGTCATGTACGGCGAGTGTCCAGGGTTTCTTCTACGGCGAGGGTCCAGGGTCTCATGTACAGGGAGGGTCCAGGGTCTCGTGTACAGTAAGAGTTCAGGGTATCATGTACGGCGAGGGTCCATTATCTCATGTACAGGGAGGGTCCATTATCTCATGTACAGGGAGGGTCCATTATCTCATGTACAGGGAGGGTCCAGGGTCTCATGTACGGCGAGGGTCCAGTATCTCATGTACGTCGATGGTCCATTCTATCATGTACAGTGAGGGTCCAGGGTCTCTTCTACGTCTTGGGTCCAGGGTCTCATGTACACCAAGGGTTCAGGGTCTCATGTACAGTAAGGGTTCAGGGTCTCATGTACAGTAAGGGTTCAGGGTCTCATGTACAGTTAGAGTTCAGGGTCTCATGTACGGCGAGGGTCCATTATCTCATGTACAGGGAGGGTCCATTATCTCATGTACAGGGAGGGTCCAGGGTTTCATGTACAGGGAGGGTCCAGGGTCTCATGTACAGTAAGAGTTCAGGGTCTCATGTACGGCGAGGGTCCATTATCTCATGTACAGGGAGGGTCCATTATCTCATGTACGTCGAGGGTCCAGGGTCTCATGTACAGTAAGGGCCCAGCGTCTCATGTACGGCGAGGGTCCATTGTCTCATGTACGGTGAGGGTCCATTATCTCATGTACAGGGAGGGTCCATCGTCTCATGTACATCGAGGGTCCATTATCTCATGTACAGGGAGGGTCCATTATCTCATGTACACCAAGGGTCCAGGGTCTCATGTACAGTAAGGGCCCAGCATCTCATGTACGGCGAGGGTCCATTATCTCATGTACGGCGAGGGTCCATTGTCTCACACATGGTGAGGGTCCGGCATCTCACGCACGGTGGGGGTCCTGCGCCTCACTTATGGTAGGGTCAGGCGTATCATTTACGGTGGGGGTCCAGGGTCTCATGTACATACCAAAGGTCCATCGTATCTTGTGTGGCGAGGGTCCGGCATCTCATGTACGGTGAGGGTCCAGCATGTCATGCACAGCGAGGGTCCACGGTCTCATGCATGGTGAGGGTCCGGCGTCTCATGTACAGGGAGGGTCCAGGGTCTCATGTACAGGGAGGGTCCATCGTCTCATGTACAGGGAGGGTCCAGGGTTTCATGTACGGAGAGGGTCGTGGGTGTCATGTCCGTCGAGGGTCCAGGGGGTCAGGTCCGGCGAGGGTCCAGGGTCTCATGTACGGCGAGGGTCCAGGGTCTCATGTACGGCGAGGGTCCAGGGTCTCATGTACGGCGTGGGCCCATCGTGTCATGTACGGCGAGGGTCCAGGGTCTCATGTAGGGCGAGGGTCCAGGGTCTCATGTACGGCGCGGGCCCATGGTCTCACGTACAGCGAGGGTCCAGGGTCTCATGTACGGCGAGGGCCCAGGGTCTCATGTACGGCGAGGGCCCATCGTTTCATGTACAGGGAGGGTCCAGGGTTTCATGTACGGCGAGGGTCCAGGGTTTCATGTACGGCGAGGGTCCAGGGTCTCATGTACAGCGGGAGTCCATCGTCTCATGTACAGGGAGGGTCCAGGGTCTCATGTACGGCGAGGGTCCAGGGTCTCATGTACGGCGAGGGTCCAGGGTCTCATGTACGGCGAGGGTCCAGGGTTTCATGTACGGCGAGGGTCCAGGGTCTCATGTACGGCGAGGGTCCAGGGTCTCATGTACAGGGAGGGTCCAGGGTCTCATGTACGGCGAGGGTCCATTTTCTCATGTACATGGAGGGTCCAGGGTCTCATGTACAGGGAGGGTCCAGGGTCTCATGTACAGGGAGGGTCCATCGTCTCATGTACGGCGAGGGTCCATCGTCTCATGTACGGTGAGGGTCCAGGGTTTCATGTACGGCGAGGGTCCAGGGTTTCATGTACGGTGAGGGTCCGGCGTCTCATGTACGGTGAGGGTCCAGGGTTTCATGTACGGTGAGGGTCCGGCGTCTCATGTACGGTGAGGGTCCAGGGTTTCATGTACGGCGAGGGTCCATCGTCTCACGTACAGGGAGGGTCCAGGGTTTCATAGTACGATGGGTTCTGCACATTACATGAGTACAGAAGCTTCTTCTATGACCTCGTGGCCGCCATGGCTCAGTCCCTGATACGAGCCCCCTCTCGTGCGAGCTCCTCCGGCTCCTTCCATTCATCTCAGTTTTCAGATAAGGAGGAAGGAAACCGTAAAGCTTCTCTGAATGCTGCATTGACGCCGGAAGCGGCTGTCAGTGAATGTGCCGCCATCTCCATTAAGTGCTGCTGTTAGCGGAGCTGCGTGCGGCAGGCCTGTCCCTCGTGTCGCTCCGCTTTCTGGCTCGCTAATAACGAGCTGTTTGCACGATAACGCGGAGGCTCCCTCTGGATTTATTACCACAACTTTACATTCCAATTTTAAATATTTTATTATGGAAGGAGAAGCAGCAGCGGGGGAAGGAGGAATCTGTATGAACCTAGCACTGGACACAGCAATGTAACACTAAGCCAGCCCCCCATGTGACAGGCCAACAACCAAAGGGTTAAAGGGAGTGGGTGAGGATCGTAAAATTGTTGCTTAACAGGGGTTTCCAGGGATACATACTAATGTATTATTGGGATAGGCAATAAATGTGTGATGGGTGAAGACCTTAACAGGCTCAGAGGGGCCCATAGGGGAATAAGGGAAGTGGCCTGGGACGGCTTTTCAGGGAGAAAGGCAGAGAAAGTAAGGCAAAAAGCAAGAGAGCAGTGTACAGTATGTGTAGGTTGACCCCAAGGATCAACTCCACTGGTGGGCCCCAAGAACCAACTCCACTGTTGGCCCCAAGAACCAACTTCACTGTTGGACCCCAAGAACCAACTCCACTGTTGGTCTCCAAGAGCCAATTCCATCGGTGGGCCCCAAGAACCAACTCCACTGGTGGGCCCCAAGAACCAACTCCACTGGTGGGCCCAAAGAATTAATCCACTGGTGGCCCAAAGAGCCCAAATCCACTGGTGGGCCCCAAGAATCAGTTCCACTGTTGAACTTCAAGAATCAACTCCACTGGTGGGCCCCAAGAATCAGTTCCACTGTTGGACTTCAAGACCAACTCCACTGGTGGCCCCAAAGAACCAACTCCACTGGTGGGCCCAAAGAACCAACTCCACTGGTGGGCCCAAAGAATTAACTCCACTGGTGGGCCCAAAGAGCCAACTCCACTGGTGGGCCCCAAGAATCAGTTCCACTGTTGAACTTCAAGAATCAACTCCACTGGTGGGCCCCAAGAATCAGTTCCACTGTTGGTCCCCAAGAGCCAATTCCATCAGTGGGCCCCAAGAACAGACTCCACTGGTGGGCCCAAAGAACCAACTCCACTGGTGGGCCACAAGAAGCAACTCCACTGGTGGGCCCCAAGAACCCTCTCCACTGGTGGGCCCCAAGAACCAACTCCACTGTTCGTCCCCAAGAGCCAATTCCATCAGTGGGCCCCAAGAACCAACTCCACTGGTGGGCCCATAGAACCAACTCCACTGGTGGGCCCCAAGAATCAATCACTGGTGGGCCCACGAATCAAATCCACTGGTGGGCCCAAGAATCATCTCCACTGGTGGGCCCCAAGAATCAACTCCACTGGTGGGCCCCAAGAATCAACTCCACTGGTGGGCCCCAAAAATCAACTCCACTGGTGGGCCCCAAGAACCAACTTCACTGTTGGGCCCCAAGAAACAACTCCACTAGTGGGCCCAAAGAATCATCCCCACTGGAGGGCCCCAAGATTCAACTCCACTGGTGGGCCCCAAGATCCAACTCCACTGGTGGGCCCCAAAAATCAACTCTACTGGTGGGCTCCAAGAACCTAATCCATTGTTGGGCCCCAAGAACCAACTACACTGTTGGGCCCCAAGAACCAACTCCACTGGTGGCCCCAAGATTCAACTCCACTGGTGGCCCCAAGATTCAACTCCACTGGTGGGCCCAAGATTCAACTCCACTGGTGGGCCCAAGATTCAACTCCACTGGTGGGCACAAGATTCAACTCCACTGGTGCCCCCAAGAGTCAACTCCCCGGGTGGCCCCAAGATTCAACTCCACTGGTGGGCCCCAAGAACCTGATCCATTGTTGGGCCCCAAGAACCAACTACACTGTTGTGGCCCAAAAACCAACTCCACTGGTGGGCCCCAAAATTCAACTCCACTCGTGGTCACTAAGATTCAACTCCACTCGTGGTCACCAAGATTCAACTTCACTGGTGGGCCCCAAGAACCAACTCCACTGGTGGGCCCCGAGAACCAACTCCACTGGTGGGCCCTGAGAACCAACTCCATGGTAGGCCCCAAGAATCAACTAGACCCAAATCCGGACATTTTGGTTTGGGACAATAGAAATTGCTTTAGGAGTTAAGCTGGTACACTCCCACTGCGGTCTAACTTCCGGTCCGACATCCTATCTGACATCACTTCCTCTTACTTCAACACAGACCAGATATTATGGTGACTGGAAGTTACATCAGATGGGACAACAGACCAAAAATAATTGCATTGGGAGCATCATGTTGCCAATACAATTTTTTTCAGTTCAGTCAAAGCAAACAGGGTTCTACCAAACGCTAATGGCATCTGTGTAATCCTTATAGGAAAAGTGGGTACTCATTGAGTGGTTCCCCCATGATGGGAGCAACATGACTTCCAATCATAAGGTACTTGCTGTGGAAATGCTTAAATAGAAGGGTAGTCCAGGGCATTGGCATAGCTAGTGCGGGGCGAGGGTGTGGTCTGCCCCAGGTGGCATGGTAGTTCTGCCAGCATGACACACTTGCTGATTCTCCCGGACCACTGGAAGAGTTGGCAAGTCTCCTGAGCATCTTGTACAGAGCACAGATGGTGCGGGTTCAGAGCTGTGTGTGAACGAAGCTAGCAAAGAGCCTGGCCATTTAACCCTCTAGATGCTGTGGTCAGTAACTTCCATGGCATCTAGGTGGTTAACAGTGGGAGGAGGTTCCCTCTATCACCCATTAGCACCCTTGAAATGCTATCACAGGGTGCCTATGGTTGCCAAGTAAAATAATGGCCTCCACATCTGCCATATACAGGAGCCTACTAGGCTCTGCCACAGACAGAGTCTAATAGGTGCCTATCCCATACACTACAATACATAGCAGTACAGTAATGTAAAGTAATGCGTTGCTATGTACTACAAAAGCAATCAAGCGATCACATAGTCTGGTTCCAAATTTGTAATTAAAAGAGTAACTAAAATAAAACAAATTAAAAAAATACAAAACCCTGGACTCCCCCACAAAAATCTTTACTTTAAAAAAAAAGTTCACATAATAGGTATTACTGTGTCTGTAAGGACCCAATCTATAAAATAATTATGTTACTTAATCCATATAATGAAGACCACAAAAACTAAAAAAAAAAAAAAAAACAAAAAAAAACCTGTGCCAGAATCAGAATTAACTTTTTTCAGCCAAACTCACAAAAAAAGGAAAGAAAAATGCTAAAGAAAAAACCAATTACCGACCCCAATAGAATATGAAGGAAAATATAAACTTATCCCGCAAATAAAATGCCCTGGCATAGCCTATCCACCAGGAAAGTAAAAAAAAAAAAAAAGTTTTACTTTTTAGAATATTGTGACATAAAAACATGTTTTTTTTTTTTGTTTAATTTTTTTAATGGGATAGGTATGATTTATAGGTTTGAGGATGACCCCATAAAAAAAAGGGCTGGACCTGAAAAATAGGGTGGGGTGGTATATAGAGAAGAGTGTCAAAGTCAGCAGCGACCCCGGGCAGCAAAAGTTCTAGCTACGCCGCAACCCTTTTATGTATAGAGCCAATGTCTATGGGAGCAAAACTGAAAGTGGGAAACCTACATGGGTACTTAAAGAGTTTTTTCACTACAATGATTAGCTTTGAACGTGTAGGGAACAGTAAATGAAGAGTTTTTCTAAAGACATTGCTCTTTTGATATTACCCTGGTAAGAATAGAGATTTTATCTGCTCTGAATGCACACAAGTTTTTTTGGTTATCACCCTGCTTTCCCTTCCTGATTAGACAGAAATCAGGAAGAGTCGTCCCCCATGGTAGGATGAAGCAGAGACTTGATCTCTCACATTAGATTACTTTACTAAACTCTTGTTTTCACTCTTTGAAGTTATGGTGCTTTGTTTACTACAGATTAAATCTCCTGCACTCATCTCAGTGTAACTAGGTATAAAGTTAAACGGGATTTATCGCTTCATCAGTTCGTCTGTTTCATTGTACTTTCAGCTTCTCAGCTCTTCAAATCCAGGGGCGTTTCTTCCCCTCCCAGCTAAGTATTTCTTAACTGAAGGGGGATGACATCATCCCCCCTTCACAGTTCATGCTCGCTCCTGAGTCAGTGTGTTTGTTTGAGATCAGTGGGAGTGGATAGCACATCCCTGCTCCCCCCCCCCCCCAGTCTGAGTCCACATGTCACCGTGTCTTTCCCTCTACCTATGCAGTCTTATTTTGTAAGAGCTGTTTGTTTTTCTCACCACAGCCCTGCATTTTAGTCTAGACAGTCTTCTATGACTCGGAGCACTCCTCTCTTCTCCTCTCACAGCTGGAGTTGTGATACCGTTGACTCCAGTCTGCTATGAACTCATCCAGAGCAGCACAGATTTTTCTCCCTTCTATGTTTACACGCAAGTAGATTAGGCACTGAGCACAATTCTGCTGTTTTCTGACTGTAGAAGCAGCTGCAGTGTTACTATGCAGCTGCTGGCTGTGCAGAGTGAATTGTTGACGGCCCCTTATTCTGAGTTAGAGAGGCAGGAATGCACGACCGGGGACCAGAAAGAATGTAAATTAGTAGAGCCGTCAGCCAATGAAATGAAAGAGGTGGAATCCGATGGCACTGGGGAACGTGTTTACACAAAACGAAGATAAGGGAGAAGTGAGAACAAGACAGCTTTGCAAATTACACCAATTGCAAAGTTGCTTGTTTTCACTGTTCCCTTATTCTGAAGACCATTTAATGTAATGATACAACCCCTTTAAATATGCTACATGCTGCTATAGGACCACAGACAAGGCAGCGCGAGTCTAAACCTGGCTGTGGTTCTGTGAAACAGCATGTTGAGACAATCCCCTTAGGGCATGTCCCCACTGCACAGGTTTTCGGCCGATTTTTCAGGCGGTTTGCGGTTTTTCAGACCGCCTGAAAAACCGGCCGAAAATGAGCAGAACGGGGCTCTATGGAAAACCCGTGCAGCAGTCCCCAGTGCACAGGTTTTCCGCCCGACTGTTTTGTCGCCAGCGGTCCGGCGACAAAACATTGTACATGCACAATCTTCCGTCCGGTTTCCGGATGGAACATGTGCATGTCAATGAAAGGGGGGAGGGCTGTTCTCCGCTCATCGCGGAGAAAAGCCGTCCCCCCCGCGGCCATGAGGACGGCCGCAAAACAGGACAAATACGGCCGGCCAACCGGCCGGTATTTGTCCTGTGCCGTGTGAACGGCCCCTTAAGCAGCTATTAAAGTTCTTAGAAGCCTGAAATCCCGGCCTCCACCTCTGCTGCCACTTTCCTCCCGCTCTGTGTCAGTCTTCACAATATTTAGATGTTCTATTCCTCCCTGTCCATTTAATTGCCACAAGCTTCTCATTTAGGTTTTCATTAAGTCTAATTGATTGGGAAAGAGACACAACATGAAAGGGTATTTGTGCTGCTATCCCGGGGGACAGCACGCTCAGCCTGTGGTCATTCCCAATACAAACTTTTTATAAAGATTCCTGGCACTGGAGAGGCTCGAAATTCACTGATTTTTCCCCTTTGTTTCTGATGACTATTGGAGGTTTGTTATAAAGCACAAGTCAAATGCTGCAGATTGTTCAATAAAATCAATGCAGGGCTTCTGGGTGAGGAACAGAAGATGTTGATATTTCATTTTAATGAAAGCCACATTCTTCAAGAGGTTTTCTCGCTACAAAGATCAAAGGTAAATGAAAGGGGACCATAAAAATCAATACGTTTCCAATATGTTCGTATTTTCCAAGCGCTATAGTTTAGCAGACAGTCCACACCTTCTACCTCTTAAGTGCTTTTTGTCACTGCTAGGGTCGGGTCCTGCCTCCTTCACCAGCATTGGTTGCCGGCTCTTCAGCATCATCTCTGTCTCTCCCCCTGATTGCTCCCTGTTCCCTCTGTCCCATTGTGTATCATTGTGTCTTTCTGTTACTCGTGTGAAATGATTCAGGACTATTGCGCATGCCCTTAGTCATTTCACAATGCCATCAATGATCTGAGCATGCTCAGTTCATTCTTTGTCTAATCTGTGTCTCTCCCCCTGGTTGGGATCGCGGGAGCTTGCATTCTAGCATATGCTTCATGTTCCCTTCTCTGTATCATTCTCTGTCTTCCTGTTACTTGTGTGAAATTATTCAGGGATACTGCGCATGCCCTGAATCATTTCACAATATAATCAATAACATGAGCATGCTCAGCTCATTCTTTGTCTAATCTTGGTCTCTCCCCCTGGTCGGGATCTCAGGAGGGTGCATTCTAGCGCATGCTCCCTGTTCTCTTCTCCATCTGTCTCATTATGTCGTCCTCGTATGAAATGATTCAGGCTACTGCGCATGCCCTGAATCATTTCACAATGCCATCAATAACCTGAGCATGCTCAGCTCGTTCTTTATCTAAAATCTCTCTCTCCTCCTGGTCAGAATCTCGGGAGCATGCATTCTAGCCTAATCTTACTGTTCCCTTCTCTGTCTGTCTCATTGTATCATCATCTTACGTGTGAAATGATTCAGGGCTACCTCACATGCCCTTAATCATTTCACAACGTCATCAATAACCTGAGCACGCTCAGTTCATACTTTTGTCTAATCTCGGTCTCTCCCCCTGGTCGGGATCTCAGGAGTGTGCATTCTAGCGCATGCTCCCTATTCTCTTCTCCATCTGTCTCATTATGTCATCCTCGTATGAAATGATTCAGGGCTACTGCACATGCCCTGAATCATTTCACAAAGTCAGCAAGAACCTGACCATGCTCAGTTCATACTTTGTCTAATCTCTCCCTCTGGTCAGGATCTCGGAAAATGCATTTAGCACGCTCCCTTTTCCCCTTTCTACCTGCTCATTATGTCGCCCCATTGAAATGGTTCAGGACATAGAATCCCTGAATCTTTCCATCTTTTCAAAGTAACCCAAAAACCCTGAGCTGCTCATTCTTCTTTATCTAAAATCTGTCTCTCCTCCCGGGCAGAATCTCGGGAGCGTGCATTCTAGCCCATTCTTCCTGTACCCTTCTCCATCTGTCTCATTATGTCATCCTCATATGAAATGGTTCAGGACTACTGCGCATGCCCTGAATCATTTCACAATGCCATCAATAACCTACATGCTAGTGTTCTTTTCTAAAATCTCTCTCTCCCCTGGTCAGAATCTGGGGAGCATGCATTCACCCAAATCTTACTGTTCCCTTCTCGTCGTCTCTTTTTGTTTTCCCTTTTAAAATTGTGAAATCATTCAGGCTTGCGCACCCCGATCATTTCACAATGCCGCAAACCTAGCATGCTCTTTTCTTCTTTGTTTAGTCTCCCCGTGGTTGGGAGTTTGCTTTTTAGCCAACTTTTGTTTCTTCTTTGTCTTTTTCCTATGTTGTTCTTTTATTTGTAAATGATTCGGGCTACTGCGATTGGAATCTTTCAAAATGTCTGCTCAGTTATTCTTTGTCAAATCTCGTTCTCCCCCGGTGGAAATCTGGGAGCGTGATTCTAGCATTGCTCCTGTTGTTTTTCTCTGTCTCATTTCAGGGCTAAGCGTGCTCAACTGCGACGGGCTGAACAGTGATGTGCGCTTCCTATACACTTGTGTGACAGCTCGGAAATGACGGGGGCCCCCAGCACTCCTGACAGGGGGCGTTTAACCAGCCAAAGGGGAGGACCCGGGAGGCCGCCCCAATCAGTGGGGGGCGGTACCCCAGGAACCCCATTTAAACTCCTAAAAGTGACTTCACCTGTGAAAACCCTGGTCCCTCGTTTTTTTTTTTTCCTGTTCAGTTATTGTTTTTTTTGCTTATCTGGTCCCTGCCCTCGGTTGTTCCCCTGCCCCCGGTTTGTCTCCTAAATTTTGTGCTTCGCTTCCGTTGGCTCTTGACTCGGCTTGTTAGTTTCCCCTTGGGTTCTGTTGTGGTTTTGGGCGTTCCTTTTGATATTTACCCGGATGCAGACTATTCTTCCTTTGACTGCCCCACACTTTAGCAGCGCAGGACTGTCGCCCGTTGCGTCTGCCCCTGGGGCGCACGTCAAGTAGGCAGGGAAGGGGGTGGGTTCCATTTTAGGGCCCTGCACCCCCCTTGACGTGCCATTAACAGGCCCGAAACGTTATGTTCCCCTCATATGGACCCCATGCACCCTTGGTAGAGCAGTGCGGGGGTTAAACCCCAGTAGTCCGGGATCTGGCCTGAGGTAGAAACAACAGGAGGCTACCCAAGTCAGGGGGCCCCGCATTACCTTCCCCTTTGGAACCCCCCAATCCGTTGCAAAAAAAGTTTTCAGGTAACGGGGGCCCTTTGTGGTTTTTTAGGGGGGGTTTTTGTCTGTATTTCAGGCTCCCCCCATTTCCCTCGGGAATTGTTATGCCCTTATGCAGGGCCCCCCGGGGGTGGGCTTTTTCGTTCCGAAGACTCCCCTGAACTTTTCTGTGGACGGTTTTTTTCCCGCTTTAGGGGGTACTTTTAAGACCAGATAGGGAAGCTGTGGCTGGGCTCAGTGACCACCTTGGGAGGGTGAAAAGAGGGGTGGGGGTTTTGCCCCAAATTTTCTCGGGGTGCGTTCCGTTGGGAAAACGACGCAGCTTCGATGCCAGTTTTAGTTGGGGTTAGGGCCCTGTGAAGGATTTATTAAAGGCTTACCCCCCCCTGGTATTTAGATGAGGCCGGCATGGCCGTCGTCGGACAGACTTTTAGGGAGAGCGCAAGAAAAAGGTCCCCCCCGGTGGCCACACCATGGTCACCCCCAAACCCCTTGTTTCCGACGAAAAACCCCAAAGGGGCCCAGAAGAAAAGGGGTTTTTTGTCACGGGCTGTGGGCGTGGCTATTCTTGATCCAGGGTTGGCTTCTCTGTGGAGAAGTGGAAAAGAATTCGGGAAAGCTCCAAACAGAAGACCAGGGCGGAAAAAAACCCCAAAGCCTAGGTGGTCAGCAGGAGGATCACTAGGGAGCAGGTATTTCCCATTGTATTAATAAGTTGCTGCTACCCGTTAAGATTTATATTTTCGCTGTGGGTTTTGGGAGTGGTTTGTGGATTCTGGAGCTTCTAATTTTTTTTAATGGTCTTTCGCCAAAAAGTCTGGGCCCCTTGTAGCCTATCATCTTTCGGGTGTGGCTATTGCTCCACCCCATAGTCGGGGGGCATCCAATATTGTACCCCTGGCTGGAATGGGGGTGGATCCTCAATTTAAAAGTGTATTTTTATTTGCATGGAGGGGTGCCGCAGTGGTGTTTTGGGGCTGCCCCGGCTTCAGAAAATATTCCCGGTTTTATGGAATTCAGGGGAATTAGCGGTTGGGGGGCAACGGGGTGTTGGGCAGTGTCTCCTTACCTGCGGGCAATATGATTTTAAAGGGTAAAATTTATCTGGAAGCGGTGGGAGGTTGAGGCTATGCGGGGTTTGTGAAGCGATGCTGGCTAAGGGGTTTCCCCAAAATTCCTCCTGGTGAATATGCCCCCCACCTGTATGAACGTCCATAGTGGGGTTCAGGTGGTGTTTAACCCCTGGGTTTTCAGCTGAAATTCCCCCCGTTCTCCCTATACATAAGTGTTCCCCCCGGGGGCACCCCCGTAAAGGGTTTTTTCAGCCCGTGCTCCGCCCTTAGACCTCCTTCTCCAGTTCGCATAGAGGGGGGTTGAACCAACCCGGGAAGGGCCATGGGCCCCCCCTAAAAGGGGGGGGACGTAGGGCTAAGCTGTGTCGTGCAGACGGCTGCAAAGGATGGCGCTCCCCTGATTTACACTTGCTGCTGACAGTCTGGAGTGACAGACGCCCGCACTCTACAGGGGGGGGGCACCAGCCAAAGGGAGGACACGGAGGCGCTCCAAACAGTGCGGGGCGGGATCCAGGGAAACCATTTAAAATCCCCGAAAAGGGTTTCTGCCCTGTGATATTCCTGGGTACCTGTGTTACCTGTTCATTATTGTGTTTGCTTACCTGTGTCCTGACCTGGCCTGTTTTTTTCTGATCCGGTTGTTTTTCCCGATTTTGTGCTTTGCTTCCGTTTGGCTTTGAACCCCGGCTTGTTTCGTTTATCCCCCTGGTTTGATTTGTGGCTTTTGGGGTTCTATTTTATATTTTACCCCGGGCTTCTGACTATTTACTTCCCCCACTTCCCCCGCACTTTAGCAGAGCAAGGGGCGTCGCCAGTTGCCGTTGCCACCCAGGGCAGGGACTAATAGCAGGGACATGGGCTGGGTTCCCGTTAGGGGTCACTGACTCCTTTGAGTGACATCATTATGTCGTCCTCTTACTCACTGGCTCTTAGAGGTGGCAAAATGGGTGCAGGAGCAGCTAATACAATGCAGACTTAGTATATACCTATGGAGGATCTAGACAAGTCCACCTGTGGCTGTCAAAACCTCCTGTTGCTAAAAAATTTGTTTTACAGGATCTTGGATACATTTTTGCAAAAAGTAAAATGTTTGTGGGCCCAAAGCTCCGAAAAGTACCATGAAGTGTTGAATGTTTTTTTTGGGGCTTTTTCTGGATGCAAAAACGTATCCCCCCTTGTTTCTATGGGCTTTTCAATGCGTAAAACGGATCAAGAATTGACGCATATGTTTCACACAATGCAAAAATGTATGTAAAACATGTATCATCTGGGCGCGATAATATTTTCGTTGAAAAAACAAGTAAAAGCATTGAACTTTTTTAAATACATTTCGGGGTCTGTTATTTGGTATGTAAAACGTACCCAAAAATGTATATAACAAACGCCCTGTGAAATACCCCAACAAAGATTATTGTGTTAGCATCAAGAACGAGCAGGTCTGAGGCAGAGGGAGTGATGACGTCATCGGATGGCTGGAACGATAAGAATGCCCCTGTTCACTGTGAAAACACCCCCTGGCATTTAGAAAGGAAAGGCTGTTTATCAACTGAAATCCTGAGGTGAGAAAACCCCTTTAGACAAAAGATCCCAGCTTATAAAAACGCACAATGCTCCAATAGTAGATACACTCACCGGCCACTTTATTAGGTACACCATGCTAGTAACGGGTTGGACCCCCTTTTGCCTTCAGAACTGCCTCAATTTTCGTGGCATAGATTCAACAAGTGTTGCAACGATGCTCAATTGGTACCAAGGGGCCCAAAGAGTGCCAAGAAAATATTCCCCACACCATGACAACCACCACCACCAGCCTGAACCGTTGATACAAGGCAGGATGGATCCATGCTTTCATGTTGTTGACGCCAAATTCTGACCTTCCAAACCAAATGTCGCAGCAGAAAATCGAGGGGCTCTCAGACCAGGCAACGTTTTTCCAATCTTTACTGTCCAATTTCGATGAGCTTGGGCAAATTGGAGCCTCAGTTTCCCGTTCTTAGCTGAAAGGAGTGGCACCGTGTGGTCTTCTGCTGCTGTAGCCCATCTGCCTCAAAGTCGCCGTACTGTGCGTTCAGAGATGCTCTTTTGCCCACCTTGGTTGTAACGGGTGGCTATTTGAGTCACTGTTGCCTTTCTATCAGCTCGAACCCGTCTTTCCCCTTCTCCTTTGGGCCTCTGGCATCAAAAAGGCATTTCCGCCCAAAGGAATGCCGCTTTTACTGGATGTTTTTTTCTTTTTCGGACCATTCTCTGTAAACCCTAGAGATGGTTGTGTGGGAAAATCCCCGGAGATCAGCAGTTTGAAATACTAACCAGCCCTTCTGGCACCAACAACCATGCACGTTCAAAGCACTCAAATCACCTTTTCCCCATATGAAGCCGTTTGAAATCCCAAGAATTTCCTACCATGTCTACATGCCTAAATGCACTGAGTTGCCGCCATGTGATTGGCTGATTAGAATATAAGTGTTAACGAGCAGTTGGACAGGTGTACCTAATAAAGTGGCCGGTGAGTGTACATTGATATACCGAAAAAAATATATTTTTGGATATGTATTTATTTACCCAGAGAAGGAGAGGTAGGACTATGTTGCAGTCTAATTTCTATATCACTTGCTTCCACTGTTTTACCTGACATGCCTGCTTGTGCAGCTGCAGGTTCAGTGCTCAGTAGGTGCTCTCGGCTTGTGGACCTGCAGGATCAGAGCTCAGTGGGTGTTCCCTGCTTGTGGAGCTGCAGGTTCAGAGCTCAGTGGGTATCCTCTGCTTGTGGAGCTGCTATTTCCCTGTTTGTGAAGCTGAAGATTCAGAGTCATCTCCTGGAAAGCTGCTCTCTTGCCTTTTCTTTTCTTAGTGCTCTAGACTGCTGCCTGTATCTTCTCCCCTCTCCCTTTCCCTCTCTCAGGCTGACAGTTGTAAAAGTAGTAATTTCTGAGAGAAAATAAAGGGAGATGTCCCTAGTCTTTGCTGCAGGCAGCCAGAATTTAATCATTTAACTATGTTTACACAGGGAATATGATGCTCAAATGCTCAATCATGCTTGTGGAGCTGCGGGTTCAGAGCTCAGTGGGTGTCCTCTGCTTGTGGAGCTACAGGTTCAGAGCTCAGTGGGTGTCCTCTGCTTGTGGAGATGCAGGTTCAGAGCTCAGTGGGTATCCACTGCTTGTGGAGCTGCAGGTTCAGAGCTCAGTGGGTCCTCTGTTGTGGGGGTTGCAGGTTCAGAGCTCAGTGGGTATCCCTTTCTTGTGGGGTGCAGGGTTTAGAGCCAGTGGGTTATCCTAGATTGTGGAGCTGCAGGCTCAGAGCTCAATCGGTATTTCCTGCTTGTAGAGCTGCAGAATCAGAGCTCAGTGGGTGTTCCCTGCTTGTGGACCTGCAGCTTCAGAGCTCAGTGGTGTTCCCGCTTATGAGGGGGCGATTCAATTTTTGGGTTTCCCCCTGCTTTGTGGAGCTGCGGGTTCAGAGCTCATGGGTTTCCTGCTTTGTGGAGCGCAGGTTCAGAGCTCTTTGGGGTGTTCCCCTGTTTTTTAAGCTGAAGATTCAGGTCATCCCTGGAAAGCTGCCTCTTCCCTTTTTTTTTCTTAGGCTCTAGACTGCGGCCTGATCTTCCCCTCTCCCTTTCCCTCTCTCAGGCTGACACAGTTGTAAAAGTTGTAAATAGAGAAAAAAAATACAGGAATATGTCCCTAGTCTTTGCTGCAGGCACCAATTTAATAAAATTTAACAATTTTTAAACCCGGGGAATTTTGACGGCAATTCAGAAAAGTACTCCGTTTGGGTAATATTATAAATATCAAAAGCACAGCACTTTGGACCTATTTAGATCAAAAGTTTTTTGTCCCAGATTTTTGCACAGTCTATTTCCAATCATTGATCTACAGAATAACATACGAGGTGAACCAGGTTTTGTCATGTCACATTCACAGTGTCAGAAGGACGGGGCTCTCGCAGGACACAGCTACAGGTGCGGACAGCATTTCAATGGTTGACAGTGCATTGTTTTAATTGGATTTGCTTCTGTCCAACTTGGCTGGAGGACATGAAATACTCAGTAAAACTCTATAAAACTTTCTCCTTCCAACCGAGCCCGGCAGACGCGGGCTGTGTTTAATGTTTAAAGAGATGCAGTGTATCTGTCAGAGACACTGTTCCAGCCCCCCCCCGCCTATTTACTGGAAAGCTCTGCTGCCAAAAACAGGGAAAACAAACTTTTGTTCTTTTCCCAGCCAAAACTTAACCAAACCTTTTCGCTTAAAACGGGCCTGGGGTGAGCAGAGAGACACAAGTCCTACATATGCAATGGCTTAGGGGGCACAATACGGACGGACATGGTACTAGCTTATAACACGAAGACTTCTGACCCCTGCACGGAGGGCAAAGTGGGAACCCCGTTTCTTTTAAGGGGGTTTTATAAAAATTTGGACAAACTACCAACCTTTTAGTATAACTTTAAAAAGGGAAAAACCCCAAAAAAAAGGTGTTTGGCCACACACATGTTATATGAAACTACCAAGTGAAAATATCCTTCAGGCAAAATAATTTTTAAAAATAAACAATAAAAAGGGGCCCAAACCGGGGCCCTAATAAACCCTACCACTTATACCTAAAAATAATGGGGTTTTCCCACCCAAAAGGGGCGACCCCCCCACAGGGAAACTAATCACCCAACCCAGAAAAACCCAACTAAACAATAACTCCTGAAAGGCAGATGCCCACAAAAAAGAAGTACAGGGCCGATAATGATACAAAACACACCTCATATAACAAGTAGACCAAGATACATAGCCAAAAAAGCCAAACACACCACCCCGTGTGAAGGCTAAAAATGTATAGATATAATTGTAGGCTTAGTAGATATAGACAGCATTAATCACGCCAATAATGTTATACCAGATTAAAAAAGAGAGACCTCTTTTTGTAGAAAAGGAACACACCAGTCCATGGACTGTGTCTAATATTCTCTCAAATAGGTCTGAGCTGCAATATCAGAAAATGTCCAATAGTCAATTATGGAGACCAATGATAGCAGAGGTTGGATATCAGTCATTCTCTATCATCAGGTGTGGAGTAGAGACTGTGCATATGTGCTCCATCCAAAGTTTTGGGAATATATATGCAACTCTAGCAACAGGAATAGCGTTAGAGTGGGGTGCCTAGGGCCAACTAGTGGAATTTCATTTTGGAAGTCCACCAGTGGAGTTAATTCTGGGGGCCCACCAGCTGAGTCGATTCTGGTTTTCCATCAGTTGATTCTACCACTTTACATCCCTGTTGCTTTTTGCCTATCTCTGCCTTTCCTAAGGATGTAAATGAAGTTTAAAGAAACTTCAGGAGTTTCCCCTGTTTCCCTGTGGGCCAGTCTGAGCTTGAAAAGAACATCAAGTTGATTGTTTTCTAACCTTGACCATATTTTTCTATAATTGTCTTTCTAGTCTCCTGGGACAGCTCTCTGCTTAGCTTTCTTTGGTCCATGTTTAGTGTGGTACACACCATGATAGCAAACAGCACAGTGACAGTGTGTTACATACCATGCTACCAAGCAGCACAGAAACTATTTTTCACCCTTTTAATAGGTAAACTGACTGATTTCAAGTTTAAAGACATCTGTGATGCTGATTACAGGACACACCTTAGTTTAACATGGTCAATATATTTTTTTTTTTTCAAGTGATACCATAATTTTTGTCCAGGCCAATTTCATTAGTTTTGTCCAGGCCAGTTTTGTCAAACACATTATCTGTTTTCCATTAATATATTTTCAGTCAATTTAAATTTATTACTACTTTTGACAGTTTCGAGTTCTGTCACTGATCACTGTGGGTTACTCTTTCTTTAATGGAAGGGTACCAACAATTTTCTCAAAGCATGTATGTAACTTACAAGAGCCAGACTCCAATGAAAGTAAATGAAGATCAAGACATTTCAGTGACTTCCCCATATTTTTTGTTATCAGTGTCTAAACTCCAATGCAACACATCATAAACTTAATGGGCCGTTCACACGGCACAGTGCAAATAACCGTCGGAAATCCCGGCCGGTATGTGCACTGTTTTGGGGCCGTGCATAGACTTGTTCATACTCCGCCCAAAAGCCGGGCAGAAGAATGAACATTTTCTATGTTTTTTGGACCCTCGGTGGTCTAAAAAAACGTCTGGTGCAACATATGTGTAGTGGTGACTGCTGCACAGATTTTCCAGTAAGGTCCGTGTAAAAGTTTGTCAACCGATTTGGAGACGGCTTTCAAAACCGAAAACCATCTGCAAAACTGGCTGAAAAACAGTGCAGTGTGCAGTGGGGACAAGCCCTAACTTGCTCAAAGTGATTGTGTCATCCATACAAATATATAGGAGTTATGGGAGCAGATGAGTGACTTGGATGGACCATCCTCAACACATGAGCATCTTCTGTTCCATCCATCTGCTCATAAGGAGAGTAGCAAATTACATAAAATGTAACCTCTAAAGTTTTTTTTTTTTACTACATTGATTAGCTTTTAACATGTTGGAAAAGGTAAATGAAGACTATTACCAAACACATTGCTTTGTTGATTTTGCTTATGTCAGGAGATAAAGAAGATGTTATCTCCTCAGGGCACACACGTTTCTCTGGTTAACAACCATCCAAGCTGCCGTCAGTCAGTTCGGCCATGGTGAGTTACTGTCTGCAGAGTCTTATCTCAAGCAATGGACTTTGTTTACTAAGTAAATAAGAAGCTTTCACTCTTTAGAGCTCTGTAGCCTTGTGTACTATGCTTTATTAATCTCCTGCAGTCATCTCACTGTGACAGGAATAGCTAGGAATAGCAGAGCTGATCTGTCAATCACTGCCATAGACCTGTACACAGCCTGACCAGGAAATGTGAGTCTAAAGCTGGCTGTTGCTCTGTAAAGCTGCATGGTGAACAAACCCCTTCTATACAATAATAATCTAAAATTATGTGAGTCAGTGATACACAGAAGAACCACACACCTGAAAAGAAACCTGGCAAAAGCTGTTGACAAAAAGCCATATGCAGTAGAGAAACTATTGATAACTGGATAGATGCCATAAGGGGACTGTTTGACAAAATCCCAGATGAACCAAAATCAAAAGGTGGTCTCACAATAAAGAAGAAGTGATAGGGCGGGAATCATAATGCTGCTAACCACTGTCGCTAGCATAGCCCTAGTGGTACCTACTAGAGCCCTAGGTCCGAGCCACAGGATAACCAACCCGACAAGGGCGACCCCATCTGGACACTTCTCTCTAAAATAACTGAGTTCTATTGTATCCTGAATTGTTTCCCTGTGTTGAGGTATCTGGATGGGGTCGCCATGTTTGCTCTATTGTTTTCTCCACAGGGACAGATAAGATTGGAATAGACTACTATGTCTTCAAAGGGGTTTTGCCACACTCTCATTTCATACCTCGTGCATCCAGCTCTTGAGCCCTATGTGCTCAGAAGGGAGTGTGTGTGATTTGTTTGAATTGCATATCATGTGACCCAGCAGGATGACATCACCAGGCCTTTCCTATCTATAGTCAAAGGTCTGTTTATGTAAAGCATTGTGAGTAGCTGAGAGGTAAAGTTTTAGCCTCACAGCACTAGGGTCCTAGGTTCAGATCCCTGCACGAACCAAACCTGTGTGGGTTTTTTTTTCTCTTTCAATGCACAGACCTGATTGAGGTTTCCTTTTTATTGATTTGCACAGTTTGACTAATTATTAAGGAGGACAGAGGACGGGAGTAGAATGACAGCACCTGGGGTTTGAACACTCAGTAGCTGCCTGAGAGGAAAGGTGATATCTAAGCATGTCTGACCAGGACTGAGGAGCTCTCAGCCCTGGTCGTATCCCCTAATTTATTTGCACTGTTTGACTTATTACTAAGGAGTACAGAGGACGTGAGTACAATGACAGCACCTGGGGTTTGAACACTCAGTAGCTGCCTGAGAGGAGAGTGATGTTTGAGCATGTGCGACCGGGACTGAGGAGCTCTTAGCCCTGGTCATATCCCCTGGAGACGAGCTGTAAACAATGAATCACTAAAGGAGCAGCTAAAACAAAAAAGGTAAAGAATTTTTAATAATAATGAATGGTTAAAATGTTTGTTATTTCATTTGCAGGCTTCCCACGTCAATATTACTTCGTGGCAAAACCCCTTTAAGCAATGACCAGCAAAACCTGAAAGGAAAATAGGTAATGTTTCTCTACACTGGGGATGCAGTTTCTTCACACTTAAGTTTTGCTGATATCCGGCAATCAAAGGGACCATCAAGCAATCATTTCACTGCTGTACTATCATAGTTCAAGGGAAGTTTGAAGAGAGTAATGTACATAGGGGAACTTTAAAAAATTGTATACAAAAAACAACCACCCAATTACCCAAAAACATTCCATATAAAAGTCACATATTGCTTATCAAAATGTGAAAAGAAAAATGTTGAAGGTAGTATCGCTTTAAACCATACCAAGATACTAGAACATGGTAGCAACTGGGGTTGTAGGGCCCAATGCCTGTGAGGGCCACAAGATGGCCTGGAACCCAAAGAGTTCTGGCCATGTGAGATGCCAGCTTTAGCAAGTCTCCAATGGACCTTCGATGGTCGTGACAACGCTGGTGGATATGATTTGTAATCCGGGATGTCTTACAGGTTGATGAAATCTTTCTCGACAGGAACGTTCCTCGAAGCCCTTCTCGAAAAAGAACCGAGCAAGAAGACGCCTTGACAGCATTTTGTATCTGAAGGGACTTTAGCGGCTACTTCAGGGGGTCACGTCTCCTCGTTCCTACGTCATTACAAGGAAGGACTGCATCCGACAGGACATCTCCAGTGATTGTAGCTCACAACCTGCGGCCATGGGTATTTTTAGATTTCAGAGGAGTCTCGGAAATCCAGTTCTATATATACATATATCCAGATAACACAAGAGGCGGCTAATACAGAGAGATTAGGCCTATGAAATTCAGTAATCTGAGCATCTCGTCTCTAAGATAAAGACACAGCTGGCCTGAAAGCGGTCCGGCGCGATGCGCGCCGCAGCCCCACGTCAAGCAGAACACCATGAAATAAAGTGCCGCGCATCGATTCTCCCCAGACCCCCCCCCCCCCCCCCCCCCTCATCCAAGTCAAAATACAATCTCGTGACACATTGTTGCCGGAGGGTTCTGCAGTTTTCTGCTGGTTTTACGCACTTGTAGGGATAAGATTAAAAAGCAGGATAAAAGGACAAAGATGAATGACGTCAAAATGTAATGTGCTCTCCGGAAAGAAGGAAGGAACAGAAAATACAACGGAGCGGCGGAAACGTGGAGGAGAAATCTGAATTGCAAATGGACGTCTCTGGAGATAAGTGGAGTGGAATGGGTCTGGTGCACTGGCTATGCTGCCCAAATCCTTAAAGGGGTATTAACATCTCAGAACCTTATGTATTAATGATGGGCTATGCTGTAACATTGTGGTCCATAGTGGGGCAACCTCGGGGGCCCACATTGATCAGAGGGAAGATTCAATATACCTGATGCCTCATTGGAGATTTGGTGATCATGGGTGTCTCAGTAGACTGACCCTTAGTAGACTGAGGAAATGATGTCACAAGTCTGTAGGATAGGCTTCAATCTCAGAAAAGTCACCAGTCTCTAGTGAATGGATAGGCTACATTCCCAGTCATGTCACCAGTCAGTGAATGGATAGGCTACATTCCCAGTCATGTCATCAGTCAGTGAATGGATAGGCTACATTCCCAGTCAGTGAATGGATAGGCTACATTCCCAGTCATGTCACCAGTCAGTGAATGGATAGGCTACATTCTCAGTGAAAGTCACCAGTCTCTAGTGAATGGATAGGAACATTCTAAGTGATGTCACCAGTCTCTAGTGAATGGATAGGCTACATTCTCAGTGATGTCACCAGTCTCTAGTGAATGGATAGGCTACATTCTAAGTGATGTCACCAGTCTCTAGTGAATGGATAGGCTACATTCTCAGTGATGTCACCAGTCTCTAGTGAATGGATAGGCTACATTCTCAGTGATGTCACCAGTCTCTAGTGAATGGATAGGCTACATTCTCAGTGATGTCACCAGTCTCTAGTGAATGGATAGGCTACATTCTCAGTGATGTCACCAGTCTCTAGTGAATGGATAGGCTACATTCTCAGTGTTGCCATCAGTCTCTAGTGAATGGATAGGCTACATTCTCAGTGATGTCACCAGTCTCTAGTGAATGGATAGGCTACATTCTCAGTGATGTCACCAGTCTCTAGTGAATGGATAGGCTACATTCTCAGTGATGTCACCAGTCTCTAGTGAATGGATAGGCTGCATTCTCAGTGATGTCACCAGTCTCTAGTGAATGGATAGGAACATTCTCAGTGGTCACCAGTCTCCAGTGAATGGATAGGCTACATTCTCAGTGATGTCGCCAGTCTCTAGTGAATGGATAGGCTGTATTCTCAGTGATGTCACTAGTCTCTAGTGAATGGATAGGCTACATTCTCAGTGATGTCACCAGTCTCTAGTGAATGGATAGGCTACATTCTCAGTGATGTCACCAGTCTCTAGTGAATGGATAGGCTACATTCTCAGTGATGTCACCAGTCTCTAGTGAATGGATAGGCTACATTCTCAGTGATGTCTCCAGTCTCTAGTGAATGGATAGGAACATTCTAAGTGATGTCACCAGTCTCTAGTGAATGGATAGGCTACATTCTCAGTGATGTCACCAGTCTCTAGTGAATGGATAGGCTACATTCTCAGTGATGTCACCAGTCTCTAGTGAATGGATAGGCTACATTCTCAGTGATGTCACTGGTCTCTAGTGAATGGATAGGCTACATTCTAAGTGATGTCACTGGTCTCTAGTGAATGGATAGGCTACATTCAAGTGATGTCATCAGTCAGTGAATGGATAGGCTACATTTTCAGTGATGTCACCATCTCTATGAATGGATAGGGGTACATTCAAGTGATATCACCATCTCTAGTGAATGATAGGCTACATTCTCCCGTGATTCACTGGTCCTATGAATGGATAGGCTACATTCTCAGGTTGCCTCATCTCTATGAATGGGTAGGGTACATTCTCAGTTTTCCAACAGTCTCTAGGGTGGATAGGGTTTAATTTTAAATGATCACCTTTTCCCGTGAATGGAAGGTTACATTCTCCCTGATGCCCGTCTCATGAATGGATAGGCTGTTTCTCTTTATTCACTGGGCCTATGAAGGATAGGCTACATTTCAGTGATGTCACCCGTCTTTATAATGGGGTAGGCACTTTTTAAGTATGTCTCAGTTTTAGGAAGGGTAGGCTACATTTTAAGTGATGTCATCATCTTATGAAGGATAGGAACATTCTGTGTGTCACCAGTCTCTATGAATGGATAGGTACATTTTCAGTGTGTCACCAGTCCTTTGTGAAGGATAGGCACTTTTAAGTGATGCCCTCAGCTTGTGAATGGTAGGCTAATTCTCATAATGTCACCATCCAATGAAGGAAGGCCATTCTCATGATTCACCAGTCCTAGGAAGGATAGGCTACATTCTAAGGATATCACCAGCTCTATGAATGGATAGGCTCATTCTCAGGATTCACGGGCTCTATGAATTGGGTAGGGCCCTTCTAATGTTGCCATCAGCCCTTTGTGAAAGGATAGGTACATTCTAATATGTCACCGTCTCCTGAATGGAAACTACATTCTCAGATGTCACCCGCTCTAGTGAATGGATAGGTTACATTCTCGTGTGTCCCCCAGTTTCCTATAAATGGATAGGCTGTATTCCGGATGTCACTGGTCCTGTGAATGGAAGGCTATTCTAAGTGATTATCATCTCTAGTGAAGGATAGGCTAATTCCCAAATGAGCCAATCTCTAGTGAATGATAGGCACATTCTCAGTAATGTCACCGTCTCATGAATGGGAAGGCTCATTCTAAGGGGTCAATCTCTGTGAAAAGTATACTACATTCTCAGTGAATCACCCGTCTTTGAAGGATAGGCACATTTCATGATGTCACCCGGGCCTCTATTTTAATGGTAGGCCATTTTTCATGATGTCACTGATCTTAGTAATGGATAGGCTACATTCCAGTGAGGGCATGGTCTCTATGAATGGGTAGGCACTTCTCAGTGATGTCACCAGTCTCTAGTGAATGGGTAGGCTACATTCTAATGATATCACCCGTCTTAGTGAATGGATAGGCTACATTCTCATTTGTCATGGTCTTAGTGAAAGGATAGGCTACTTTCAGTGATGTCACCTCTCTATGATGGTTTGGCTACATTTAAGTGAAATCAAGTCTCTAGTGAATGGATAGGCTCTTCCAGTGATGTCAAGGTCTCTAGTAAGGATAGGGGTACATTTTCAGTGTTTCCAACAGTCTTAGTGAATGGATAGGTCATTCTAAATGTTCATCAGTCTCTGTGAATGGATATTACATTTTCAGTGATGTCCCGTTCATAAAATGGATAGCTACATTCCAAGTGAGCCACATCTCAGTGAATGGAACTACATTTAGTGAGTCCATGGGCTCTAGTGAATGGATGGCACATTCCAAAGTTGCCATCATTCTTGAAAGGATAGGTTAATTTTAAGTGATGTACCAATCTCAAGTGAATGGATAGGCTACATTCTAAGTGATGCCATCAGTCTCTAGTAAATGGAAGGCTACATTTTAAAAGGGTGTCACCGTCTCGTGAATGGATAGGTTACATTCTCAGGAGTCCCATCTTATAAATGGATAGGGACTTCCAAGTGAGCCCCATCTCTAGGAATGGAAGGGTACATTCTCATGATGTAAACCCTTTTTTGGGGTGGATAGGGTGCATTTTAGTGAGTCCAAGTCTCAGTGAAAGGATACTACATTCTCAGGATGTCAAATCTCTAGTGAATGGGTGGCACATTTTTCATGATTTCACTATCTCTAGGAAAGGGTAGGCTACATTCTCATGATGTCACCACCCTAGTGAATGGATAGGCTACATTTTTAAGTGATTCACCTCTCTAGTGAATGGGTAGGGAAAAATTCTCGTATGTCACCATCTTTAGTGAATGGGAAGGGGCATTCTCAGTGTGTCCCAAATCTCTAGTGAAGGATAGGGACATTTTCAGTGATGTCACAATTTAGTGAAATAGGCACATTCATGATTCACTAGTCCAGTGAATGATACTACATTTTTCTGAGTCACCAGCCCTAGGAATGGATAGGCTACATTCTAAGTGAGTCCCAGTCTCTATGAATGTAGGCTACTTCCAAATGAGTCACCGTCCTATGAAAGGGTGGCTTATTCTCATGTGACATCTCTGTGAATGGTAGGTTAATTTTAAATGATGTCACCCTTTTATTTTAATGGATAGGCTATTCTAAATGATGTACGGGCTCATGAATGGATGGCTACTTCTAGTGATGTCCCTTCTAGGGGAAAGGATAGGTTCATTCTAGTGATGTCCCAGTCTTAGTAAGGGGAGGCTAAAAATTCAATGATGTCACCCTTTATGAAGGATTTTGGCTAAAATTTTTAGTGATGTCCCAGTCTTTATGAATGGATTGGCTATTCTCAGTGATTCACGGTCTCTGTGAATGGGTAGGCTACTTCTCAGTGATGTCACGTCTCTGTGAAATGGCCCAAGGCCCAATCTTAAATTTTGGGTCTCATTTCTGTATGTAATTTTGGGGGTAGGGTACATTTTCCAGTGATGCACCGCCCCTAGTGAATGGAAACACTTTTAAATGATGTCCCCAGCTCTATGAATGGATAGGTCTTTCCAAGTGATGTCACCCCGTCTTAGTGAATGGTAGGCTAATTCCCTTTGTCCCAGTCTTAGTGAATGGATAGGCTAAAATTTTCAGTGAGTCCGTCTTAGTGAATGGAAGGCCCTTCTAATGATGTCACCAATCTCAGTGAATTTGGTAGGTACATTCTAAATGATTCAAGTTTTAATGAAAGGATAGGGCTACAACAAGTGATGTCACCAGTCTTTGAATGGAAAGGCTTAAATTTTCAGTGATGTCACCGTTCCCCGGAATGGAAAAGGTACTTCCATGATGTCACCGTCTCTGTGAATGGTAGGCTACATTCCAAATGATGTCACCCTTTGAATGGATAGAATTTAGTGATTTACCAATTCCAAGTGAATGGTGCCCGGATTAGGCTCAAATTCTAAGTGATGTCAAGTTCCGTGAATGGATAGGGGACTTTAAATGATGTCACAGTTCCCAGTGATATTAATTTAGTGGTTTTTTTGGATAGGCTACTTCTATGATGCCCCAGTTCAGTGAATGGGAAATACAACAATTTGGTCACCCTCTTTAGGAATGGATAGGCTAAATTTGGATGTACAATTTAGTGAAGGATAGGCTAAAATTTTAGTGAGTCACCAGTCTCTATGAATGGATAGGCTACATTCCAATGATTTACGTCTCTATAAAGGATAGGCTAAATTTTTAAAAGGGGTTTTCCAGTCTTAGTTGAATGGATAGGCTAAATTTTTTCCCTGTTCACCGTCCCAGGAAATGGATAGGCTAAATTTTAGTATGTCCCTCTCATGAATGGTAGGGTTATTCTAGTGATGACCGTTTTAGAAAAATAGGTCATTTTAATGAGCCAGTCTTAGTAATGGTAGTCTTTAAATGATGTCACCAGTCCCTTTTAATGGTAGGCTCATTCTAGTGTTCACCCGGCCCTTTTTTAAAAGGTTTGAAAAAATTTGTGATGTCCCCGCTCTGTAATGGTAGTATTCTAGGATTCACGTTCAGTAATGGTAGGGTCATTTTAATGAGTCACCTCTCAGTAATGTATCCTTTATGATGTCACCTCTGGTGGATTGGCTATTCTAAATATTACCGTCTTATAATGGGGAAAAACATTAATTGTACCATTTTTAAAAAGGATAGGGTACAAATTTTGTGTCCCAAAACTTTAAATTAGGCTACATTTAGTGGCCCAGTCCCCCAGGGAATGGAACCCCCTTTTGGGGGGGTCAAAGTTTTTTTAATGGATAGAATTTTTGTGTCCCTCCAAAGAAGGTAAAAAATTCTAAAATGTTTTCACATCCCCCTGTGGGTGGATAGTCTTTTTTTAAATTTATTAGCTCAGAAGGGTACGGGGTTTTTAATGGTCCCTCCCAAATGGAAGGGTAATGGGCCCCATTTAGAAATGTTTCTGTCTATTTTTTGGATAGCCTCCTTCAAAAGTGTTCCCCAGTTTAGTAAAATGCTAGCCTCATTTTTTATTGGGGGTCCCAGTCTTGAAATGGCAGCTCCCTTTTTAGTGCTGTCACCAGTCTGTAGTAAATGGCTAGCCTCCATTCTTAGTGCTGTCACCAGTCTCTAGTAAATGGCTAGCCTACCTTTTTAGTGATGTCACCAGTCTCTAGTAAATGGCTAGCCTCCATTCTTAGTGATGTCACCAGTTTCCAGTAAATGGCTAGCCTCCATTTTTAATGATGTCACCTGTCTCTAGTAAATGGCTAATCTCTGGTATAGATGTGCTGTATCCTCTGTTGTGAGCAGACCTGCTGCGCGCACTGTACTTCTATGCTGTATTTTTACCGTCTGGTTATATAAAACAGACAAAACACATTAATGTAAAACCTCTATTTACTTAACAACCAGCCGGGGAGACCACTGAGCAGCTTGAATTTTTCCAATTTCTGTGTCGCATCAAAAACTCCATTAACCTCTTTAAGAAGTCAGTTAACACTTTCAGTCAGCCTGAAACCACACAGCTGCGCCCAACTCAAGCAAACCTGCGAGAACCTCCAATCTGTGCAGCCACTCAACCGTTTATGCAATGTTTTAACTGGTTATTTATAGCAATTTTGCTGATCTGGAACTAGACAAAAAGCAGAGCGCTGAAGAAATAGCTGCGAAAATAGAGGAGTTTGCACGGTGCCACGAGACGACCTGGCGGGTGGAAATGCTACAGACTAGCTCTTCTTATAAGACCTATTATAACATGGCTGACACATTAAAAGGACTCATCGGCTTTTTACACATGGGGGATTCATCTGCACCACCCCATGCAGCTAACACACACCAGACCGATTAAAGGGGTATTCCAATTCTAACAGTAACCCTCTTAGGATATGCACCTAATTTTCTTATATAGAATTTAAATACAAGTGCTGCATATTGGTGAAATTCTCTTGCAAGCTGGAAATTTTGCAGGTCAATATGAGGTAGAGTGAGAACTTGAGTGACTGTGCCTTTACTTCCTCCTGCTGATACGAAGGGCATCAATTAATTTTCTAATGTGAATTAAAAAAAAATGCTTAAAGGGTGAAAAGTAAATTTACCCCTTTTTCAAAGGCCCCGAGATTCTACTATATGTGAGTTTTCAATACGAGACGAGTAGAAAATTTGAATGATTTTTCCCCTTTATTTCCTCCCTGCTGATATCATAAGGTATGTACCCAATTTTCTTATGTCAATTTAAAATATAGGTGCTACATACTGCATATTAGCTTTACTTTCTTTAAGACTGGGCACTGCATATACAGTTAGTTTGTATATTTCAATATGAGAGAGAGTAGGAAGGACTTGAATAACTATAGACCTTTACTTCCTCCCTGCTGATATTGTAGGGTATTTACCTAATATTCTTATCAAGAATTCAAATATAAATGCTACTCGCTGCATATTAGCTTTATTTTCTTGAAGGCTGGGCACTCAACATATGGTGGTGCAATTCAAAATAAGAGTAGGAGAGGGCTTGAATGACTGTAGACCTTTACTTCCTCCCTGCTGATATCATAGGGTATGTACCTAATATTCTTATCTACAATAAAAATATAAATGCTACTGGCTTCATATTACCTTTACTTTCTTAAAGTCTGAGCATTCAATATATATGTGAGCATTCCAATACGAGACAGAGTGGAAGACTTGAATGACTGTGCACCTTTACTTCCTCCCTGCTGATATCATAAGGTATATACCCAATTTTCTTATGTCAATTTAAAATATAGGTGCTGCATATGGCAATATGAGGTAGAGTGAGAACTTGAGTGACTGTAGACCTTTACTTCCTCCCTGCTGATATCGAAGGACATGCAATTAATTTTCTAATGTAGAATTAAAATATAAATGCTAATGGCTGCATAGTAACTTTACTTTCTCAGAGGCTGAGCATTCAACATATATTTGAGTATTTCAATACGAGACAGAGTGGAAGACTTGAATGACTGTGCACCTTTACTTCCTCCCTGCTGATATCATAAGGTATGTAGCCAATTTTCTTATGTCAATTTAAAATATAGATGCTGCATATGGCATATTAGCTTTACTTTCTTTAAGACTGGGCACTAAATATACAGTATGTTTGTATATTTCAATATGAGAAAGAGTAGAAGAGGACTTGAATAACTGTAGACCTTTACTTCCTCCCTGCTGATATTGTAGGGTATGTACCTAATATTCTTATCTAGAATTCAAATATAAGTGCTACTGGCTGTATAGTAGTTATATTTTCTTGAAGGCTGAGCACTCAACATATGTTTGAGCCTTTCAATACGAGACAGAGTAGAAGATTTGAATGACTGTGCACCTTTACTTCCTCCCTGCTGATATCATAAGGTATGTACCCAATTTTCTTATGTCAATTTAAAATATAGGTGCTACATACTGCATATTAGCTTTACTTTCTTTAAGACTGGGCACTGCATATACAGTTAGTTTGTATATTTCAATATGAGGCAGAGTAGGAGAGGACTTGAATAACTGTAGATCTTTACTCCCTCCCTGCTGATATTGTAGGGTATGTACCTAATATTCTTATCTAGAATTGAAATAGAAATGCTACTGGCTGTGTGATAATATGGGTGTGCTTGGGGATGGCTAGATTCCTGACCCTGTGTAATGTCATGTATTTGGACAGGGCCCCCTTGCAGTGCTCTACCCAGGGGCCCATAATGCTGTTGAGACGGCTCTGCATGCGGTAGGTCTGCCGCAGGGTCTCCACGTCTCCAGCAGCAGTCTGGGATATCTGGCTTTAGTCTATGCAGAAAAGCTGGGGTAGGTACCAGAACAAAAAGTAAGTATTTTTTATTGGTTTTCCTTATTTTGGACAGACAAGGAAGAATAGGCAGCCTGCTTCCAGATTGGGGATCCATGCCGCCCCAAAGGGGTCCCCCCAAGTTTTTTCCATTTGTCATGAGCGTGACCTGAACTTGGACAATCACTTTTACAATGACAATATTAAAGGGGTTTTGCCAAGAAGTAAGTTCCATACCTAACAGGCTGATACTCCCCTTTGAAAAAAGGGGAGTGTGTTTCTGGGTTTAAAAAAAACCAACTATCTCCTCTGTGATGTTATTGTTCCACCTCCCATGCACGCTCCTGATATTCAGTCTCTGTAGTTGAGTAAACATTGTTTGGCTAATCCACAGGGGATAACTGTATTGTACACAGGAGAGAAGATAAGCCCCGGCAGGCACCCTTTCTTTATTTGTTCCAAACGATGAGGAGGGAAGGGGGGGGGGCTGACGGGAGCGTCGCATGTTTACTCAGATAATTTACATTACAACCATGGTTTTCTCTATCAAAAGCACAGGATTTTTTTTCCCCCCAGCCCCCTTCAAGCTCGTTATTTTCCCCTGATCAGAAAGAATTGCAAACAAGCAAGCGCGGCCAGATCAGCTTGTCAGCTAATTTTTCCCGTTTTGGAAACTAAGGGCAAGGAGGGCGTGACTCACAAGCTTCACTTTTTAACGACATATTTTTGGGAAAAGTGTTTAATCCCCATTTTGGAGGATCCCACGTAACATTGATTTTGGAAAAACCCCCTGGTTAAAACCTTTAGTGAACGGCCTGAGGCGGGTTTTTCTGGAAGAAAAGGGGCTGAGAGACTGTTTTCGATTTCAATACTGAAAACATATCATGGCAAAACTTAAGGGGATTATTAGCAGAACAGGGCAGATCGGGTGGCCGCGACCCAGGACCAAAACTGTACTAACACCGAGGAGAGGAGGAGAGGCAACCAGGTTCTATAGTAAAATATAACATGATAGACAATGATAGCGCCTTCCTGCCTGTGATGTGGGTAAAGGAAGCGCTCTCAGTGTTTAAGGTAAAAGCTTTATGAAAGGTGCGGTACACGAGGGTCTAGCAGCGCTGTAAAGTTCCCCTTTATTTTTTACTAAAAGTAAGCTTCCGTCCACGTTCACTTGTTCATGAATACTTTATTGTCATACGCAAATCTAACATGTGTCCACTTGGCCTTAAAAGAAGATCTGAATAATTAAAGGGGCAATCCATTGTAAAATCAGAGGCTTTCTCAGGTGTAATAGATGGGAAAGTGCTGGCTGCAAAAAACGGAGAAGCGGCCGTGCATGTGCAGCTCCCTCCATTCTTTTCTATGGGAGTTCCAAATGCAGCTACACAAGTGTTCACAGCTGTTCTCAAAACTCCCATAGAAATGAACAGAGAGCGGCGCTCGGGCGGCCCTCTCAAAAATTCTTTTTCTTCCCCTCTCTAACCCAGAAGTTAGATGATGAGTATAACTCATTCATTATTTTAAAATGAAGTACTGCTTTTATTTGTAAGTTTTCCCTTCAAAGGGGGTTTTATCATTTAAATTTAAAAAGGTCTTCAGAAAAAGGGGGGCATGAAAAAAAGAACTTTTCAATTGGATGTCATTTGCCCAAGCTGTCTTTTTTTCACCGTTCCCTTTTTTTGTTTTCTGTAAACACTGTTCCCAGGGGCGGTCAGATCCCACCTCCTTTCATTTCATTGGCTGACGGCTATACTAATTACATTCTGTCCGGCCCGGTCGTATTCAGGGAGCGCGCATTCCGCCTCTCTCACTCAGAAATAAGGGCCGGCAACAATTTCACTCTGCTCAGCCAAACCAGCTCCTCAGTGACACTGCAGCTGCTTCTACAATCAGAAAACAGAAGAATTGTGCCTCGGTGCCTAATGCTCCTGCATAGAAGGGAGACGGATCTGTGCTCTGGAGGAGTTCATAGAAGACTGGATTCAACTGTAACAAACCTCCAGCCGTGAGAGGAGAAGAGGTCAGTGCTCTGAGTTCATAGAAGACTGTCTAGACTGAATGCAGGCCTGTGGTATTTAAACAGCTCTTACAAAATAAGACTGCATAGGGAGAGGAACCACACAGTGATATGTGGAGGGGGAGGGGGTTGAACACACTGACTTGGGAGCGAGCATGAACAGTGAAGGGGGAGAATGATGTCATCCCCCTTCAGTTAAGAAACACCCAGCTGGGAGGGGAAAAAATGCCCCTGGATTTCAGGAACTGAGAGAATCAAGCTACAAGAGAACAGCCCAACTGATGAAGCGATACATCCCCTTTAAGGCTATATTCACACGTCAGTTGTAATTGGAACAGAGAAGTGCGCACGTGCGGCTAACTCAATATTCTTCATTTGTTCCAACTTCCTAACCCAGAGGTTAGGAGAAAAGCATACTGTAACTCTTTAATTATTTTAAAATGAAGTACTTTTTTTTTTATTATTAAAGGGGTTGTCTCACTACAGGGATTGACGCTTTTTATGTTAAAGATCTTGCAAAAAGAAGTTACTTTGCAATATGTGTCCATTAACAGTGTCCTACCTATTCCTTAATATCCCCTCTTGTATGAGCTGCATCAGCTCCTCAGGTCGCTATAGCTACAGACCTGTTCAATCTCTCCTGATAGGCTGCCAGCGCTGGTCACTAAAGCTACAGACCTGTTTGATCTTTGCTGATAGACTGCCAGCACTGGTTGCTACAGCTACAGACCTGTTCAATCTCTCCTGATAGGCTGCCAGCACTGCTTGCTATAGCTACAGAACTGTTCAATCTCTCCTGATAGGCTGCCAGCACTGGTCACTATAGCTACAGACCTGTTCAATCTCTCCTGATAGGCTGCCAGAGCTGGTTGCTATAGCTACAGCCCTGTTCAATCTCTCATGATAGGCTGCCAGCACTGGTCGCTATAGCTACAGACCTGTTCTATCTCTCCTGATAGTCTGCCAGTGCTGGTTGCTATAGCTTCAGACCTGTTCAATCTCTCACGATAGGCTGCCAGCACTGGTTGCTATAGCTACAGACCTGTTCAATCTCTCTTGATAGACTGCCAGCACTGCTTGCTATAGCTACAGACCTGTTCAATTTCTCATGATAGGCTGCCAGCTCTGGTCGCTATAGCTACAGACCTGTTCTATCTCTCCTGATAGGCTGCCAGCACTGGTTGCTATAGCTACAGACCTGTTCAATCTCTCCTGATAGGCTGCCAGCACTGGTTGCTATAGCTACAGACCTGGCTTCTACTGCAGATTAGTAGAAGCCAGTAAACAGGTCCATGAATTAAAAGTGAAATGAAGAAAACAGGACTGAGGTGAGATGAATCAATGTAGTGAGACAACCCCTTTAAGGCTATGTTACACATGTCACTTATATTTGGAACAGAGCTGCGCACGCGCGTCCAACTCAACGTTCTTTACAGCTGCCTCGTTTTCCACTGGAAATTAGCAGACGAAAATAACCATTTTACATGTAACAGCTCAACCTCTCTGCTTCTCCTATGTTTTGTTTCTAATTTTGTGAGAGTAAAATCTTGCATTTTTAAGAATAAATACTTTTTTAATGTAAAAGCCTTTAGCTCGGGCTTTTTATCCTGCACGTGCGCCGCGTCCATTTTTTCTTTTTCTCTGCTTCTCCTGATCTTCTAATTGCTGGATTAATGTAAAATTTACAGACTAAGGGCGTGTCCCCACAGAACGGGTTTTCGGCCAGTTTCTCAGGCGGTTTGCGGTTTTGCAAACCGCCTGAAAAAACGTCCGTAAATTAGCACAACGGGCTCCTATGGAAAACCGCCCGCGGGACGCCCGAAAAACATTGGTCATGCACATTCTTCCGTCCGGTTGTCGGACGGAATCTGTGCATGTGAATGTGAAGGAGTCAGCGCGGAGAAAAGATGCCCCCCCTCCCCCCGTGGCGGTGGGGACGGCACTAAACAGGACAAATACCGGTCGGATAAACCGACTGGTATTTGTCCCTTGCCGTGTAAACGGCCCCTAACCCCTCCATGCACGGTCGCCTCTCATGCGGCACCGATTCTTACAAACTGGAAAAATTATACAATAGAAAATACTTATTGTCAATTTGCGTTACAATGTAACTTTAGATTTCCTGTTGTACTGCAATTATAAAATTGATACCTGGGGTTTTGCCTGCTATGGGGGGGTGGGCATGAAAAACTTGGTGTCGTGCCCCACCCCTCAGGTCCGGCACTTGCCATATTCCTATGATAGTTTTGCCTGCAGTCTAAGTGACTGGAGATCTCCCCCCCCCCCCAAAAAAAAAGCAAGAAATAGGTCTCCACTTCAATGTGTGTAAATGTTTATGTTCCACTTGTCTATTTGCAGAACGCGGCTCCACGGCCTGGAGGGATCCTGCTCAATTTTCTTGCGTTTAACACTTGTTATGAAGGTAGAAAAAAAAAAAAAAAACACATTATGGCTCATTTAGCAGCTTGACGAAATGTACATCTCAAAGCAAACAGTGAAGGTGCGAGAGGTGCGTAATAACAGCGGATAACACAATGCTAGTGATACAAATGAGAGAAGGCGCGAAGAGGCCTCTCACCGCGGGGACTCATCATGCAGGGCAGGGCATGGAAAGGCGTAAAGGGACAACGTTTCCACTATAAAACCTTCCTCAGATTGTGACTCATTTACATTAAAGGGGGTTTCTCACTACAAAGATTAGCTTACAACATGAAGGGAACGGTAAATGAAGACTTTTTCTAAATACATTAGTGTTTTGATTTTACCTTAGTCCAGAGATAAGAGAGATTTTATCTGCTCTGAGTGCACACAGGTTTCTCTGGTTACATCCATATTATTATTATTATTATTATTATTACTTATTTTAAAGCACCATTGATTCCAGGGCGCTGTACATTCGAGGGGGGGTTACATACATAACATAAGTCAAACAAGTACAATGATAACGATGAATGACTTACAATTGGCACAACAGAGGGGGAGAGGGCCCTGCAAGGAGGAGGAAATAGACAGAAGGTGAGGGGCAGACATGTTTGTGGGGGGTGCAATGACAGCAAAGTTATTGTTGGTTCTAGGCTCCTGAAGAAATGGGTTTTCAGGTTACATTTGAACCTGGTGAAGGTGGAGGAGAGTCTGATGTGTTGGGGCAGTGAGTTCCAGACTGTGGGGGAAGCACGGGAGAAGTCTTGGAGACGGTTGTGGGAGGAGCTGATAAGAGGAGAGCAGAGAAGGAGGTCCTGTGAGGAGGGGAGATTGGAGGAGAGTCTGACGTGTTGGGGCCGTGAGTTCGAGAGTGTGGGGGAAGCACGGGAGAAGTCTTGGAGACGGTTGTGGGAGGAGCTGATAGGAGGAGAGCAGAGAAGAAGGTCCTGTGAGGAGCAGAGATTGGAGGAGAGTCTGATGTGTTGGGGCAGTGAGTTCCAGAGTGTGGGGGAAGTACGAGAGAAGTCTTGGAGACGGTTGTGGGAGGAGCTGATAGGAGGAGAGCAGAGAAGAAGGTCCTGTGAGGAGCGGAGATTGGAGGAGAGTCTGATGTGTTGGGGCAGTGAGTTCCAGAGTGTGGGGGAAGTACGAGAGAGTCTTTAGAGACGGTTTGTGTGAGGAGCTGATAAGGGGAGAGCAGAGGAAAGTCCTGTGAGGACGGAGATTGCGTGAGGGGAGATATCTGAGATTAAGCAGATATGTATGGAGGGGAGAGGTTAATGTAACCTTGGTAGGGCAGGTTAGTAACTTGAACTGCATTTGCTGGCAATGGCAGCCATGAAGGATTGGCAAGGGGAGAGGCAAGGAGAGAGAGGTTGAATAAGACGGCAGCAGAGTTAAGGATGGTTTTGGAGGGACGAGGTGCTATATGGGAGCCACTGAGAAGGATTTGCAGTAGTCTAGGCGGGAGATGACAAGGGCATGGACCAGCATTTTTGTAGAGTTGAAGTTGAGGAATGATTAGACAGAGAGCAGGGAGTGAAGTCACCATGGACGGAGCTCACTCTCTGGAGCAGACTCAATGAGCCATATGTATGAAAACTGTCTAGGTCTAAAACTCACGTTGTTGTCCACAGCAACCAATCAGAGCCCATAGCAGCCAATCAGAGCGCCCCTGTCATTGCATATAGTGCTCTGGAAAAATGAGAGGGGCATTCTGATTGGTTGCTCTGGGCAACAAATCATATTGTAGACCTAGACAGTTTTCATACATGTGGCCCATTTTCTCTAACAAGATTAGCTTGTTTACAAGTAAGCAATTGTTTTCACTCCTCAGAGCACTTATACCATTGTTTACTGAAGATTACATTTCTGCAGTTAGTCGGAGAGGAGAAGAAAAAATCCGGACCCGGTGCTCGTGGCCAGAAGAAAACCGTGAGTTTACTGCAGTGAAGGACCCGCACTTATGTCTTTGTAATGTCTCAGCTAAATATGCTATTCACTGCTATAGAACCACCCAAACTCTGACGAGACAAAGAGAGAGAAGCTACTTGTGACTCAGTGAAACAGCTTGGTGAGAAAACCCCTTTATTAGCCCTGTATGAGTCTTTACCAGACGTCAGATAGAGATCTGCTATAATAATACATAACAACCTACAGACCTATCATCAAAGAAGCGCCTTCACCTTGTTTAGACCTCAACTATATAAAAAGTGGCACCTTCTGAGAGATACTCTATGGGCATAACTAGACTTCAAACAACCCGATAGCAAAATGAGATGAGGCCCTCATCGCAAGGTGAGAGGAAACTGAAACAGTAACATAAATGGCAATTATTAAAGGGGTGTTCCAACAAAGCCACTTCCTGCTAACGTCTATGGGAGTTCTGAATATAGCTGAATAGTCTCCAAAAAAAATAGGAATCTCGCAAGAGAACAAAGAGTGACTTTTTATCACTATATTTACATAGGCAAACTTAAACTCTATCAGCTCTCTATCTATAAAACACTAAAACTTAACTTTTATTATGTATAACTCTTAACCTCTATACACACTATTTAAAAACCTGATTTCTAACCTCTCAATATATCCCTCTCTACTTCTGAAGGAATAGCTCCCCTTCTATTATCAAGATAATATCAAAATAATAAAAGGGGAGCTATTCCTTCAGAAGTAGAGAGGGATATATTGAGAGGTTAGAAATCAGGTTTTTAAATGGTGTGTATAGAGGTTAAGAGTTATACATAATAAAAGTTACGTTTTAGTGTTTTATAGATAGAGAACTGATAGAGTTTAAGTTTGCCTATGGCAAAATAGTAAATATACTGAATATAGCTGAGCACAGTCGCTTGGCTATGTTTGAAACTCCCATAGAACTGAATGGGGGAGAGAGGCCCAAGTGGAGCAATTTCTCCATTCACTGAGGCTGGCTCGTAGCTTACCATAAGCTGACCTTTTAGCAGAAAGTGGAACACCCCCTTTAATGGTATAAATTATGCCCTCATATATCAGAGAACCCACTGGGTAATGCTACATAACAGAAAACCCCAACTTGCTATTCGCAATAATTGGCAGCAATGAGTGGGCCCCATGTGGTTGTAATGGCTATATCCTTTTTGGCATTTGTTAGGAGGACACCACTTCCATTTGCAGCTACCGTGAGTCCAGCGTCTAAAAAGACACCTGTTTAGTTCCAGAAACTGTCCGGGATCCAGATGGACAGTACTAGGTGCTGCCCCAGGACTCTCACCATATGTCCCATTATGCTCCTCAATTTCGGCTCGGCACAGTGCTGCAACATTCATGACTTTTTGGCAGTACCTCGCTGGGTTCGATTAGTGAGCCTAGACTTAACGCATGGGGTGGGGGTTATTGCAGGGTGGAGCTGGAGTGTAGCTATGGGCTATGTGACTACAGAAGTGCTGCCTTTTCTGTACATTGTAGCTGTGCCGATGCCATCATCAGATACTGATCCCGACGGCCATTGGAGGACTTGGATATTCGCCTGTTGATCAAAGTTCACAGCTAACAGGCTGCGGAGGTCTTAGCGGTCTCTGGTGCTCTGATATTTGGGTAGAGGGTAATGCGCACCTCCATTTCTAGCACTTACGTGGTAGATAAAAGCAAATAATTGGGGGCTGCTTAGAGTGGACAATGTAGGGGCAACAAGTAACCATCACGGTAGACATGGGCTGCTGTATGCTGAACCATTGATGGTGTATAGTAAGGAATACTCTGAAACCTGTGGACTCCGCTAATGAGAATCTACAACTCCCAGTATGCACTGATAGCCAGAGCACTTCTTTATAGCATCCATGGTCCAGCAAATAGCAGTCGTACATACAGCTCATATATATATATATATATATATATATATATATATATATATATATATATATATGTATGGATAACTGAGGCAATGCATGAGTAGTGGTCACATTGTAAATTTAGACTGAGGTACCTGTGGCCGTCCAATAACAATGTTGGAAAACTACAACGCCCAACGTTCCTAGACAGCTGTTGTGTCAGAAGAACCTGAATGCACCGCGTGATTTCTATGCCTCTGCTTTGTTTAAAGGTTAGAAGGATCTGTAGGAAGACGTGGTGGCCAATTATGTGATATATGGTCATTTCGACCCCCATAGAGTAAGAGCCGCTCCGTATTTTGGCAGCCTGTACATCTAGGAGGACATGGTGGCCATTCATGAGCTTTATGGACACCTTGGCCTCCACAAAGGAGGAGCAGCACCTGTATTTGGGCTGCATGTACGTACAGCTAGGAGGAATTGTAGGTGGACATAGTGGCCATTCAAGCGGTATATGGACACCTTGACCTTTGAAGAGGAGGAGCCGCTTCTGTATTTGAGCTGCATATACAGCTAAGAGGAATAATGGATGTCATCATGGTCATTCATCTGCTAAATGGACCTATTGACCTTAGAGTTAGAGCTGCTCCTATATTTGAGTTTATGTAAGTGTAGGAGGACACGGTGGTCATTCATGTGACGTATGGTCACCTCAACTCAGGCAGATTAGGAGCCATTCCTATACTTGGGCTGCATGTACATGTAGGCAGCTTATGTGCTATATGGACATCCTCACCAATGCAGAAAAGGAGTCGCATTTGGGCTAGAGCAAGAAGAAATGGTAGAATGACATGGCAGCAACACATGTACTATATGGACACCACCATCGCCCAACCCCTAAAATGAGAAGTCACTCCTGTATTTGGGTTGCATGTACATCTAGGAGGAATGGTAGAAGGACATGGTGACCACTCATGTACTATATGGACACCTTGACCTTCGCAGAGGAGAAGTCTCTACAGTATTTGGGCTGAATATACAGCTAGGAGGACATGGTGGTCATTCATGAGATCTATGGTCACTTCGACCGCAGCAGGATTTGTACAGGTAGGAGGAATGATAGAATGAAATAGTGACCATTCATGTGCTATACGCACACCTTGACCTTCTAAGAGGAGGAGCTGCTGTTGTATTTGGGCTGCATGTACAGCTAGGAGGAATGGTAAGAGGACATGGTGGCCATTCTTGTGCTATATGGACACTTTGACCTTCGAAGAGGAGCAGCAGCTCAAGTATTTGGGCTGCGTGTACAGAGAGGATGAATGGTGGGATGACATGGAGGCCATTCCTGTGCTATATGGACACCTTGACCCTCGCAGAGGAGAAGCCTCTACTGTATTTGGTCTGCATGAACTTCTAGTAGGAATGGTAGGAGGACGTTTAAGTGTTTATATGGACACTTTGAGTCTCTGCAGTAATTTTGCTGCATATACAGCTAGGAGGAATGGTTGGAGGACATGGTGGCCATTTTTGTGCTATACGGACACTTTGACCTTCAAAGAGGAGGAGCAGCTCAAGTATTTGGGCTGCGTGTACAGATAGGACGAATAGTGGGACGACATGGAGGCCATTCCTGTGCTATATGGACACTGTGACCCTCGCAGAGGAGAAGCCTCCACTGTATTTGGTCTGCATGAACTTCTAGAAGGAATGGTAGGAGGACATAGTGGCCATTTATGTGCTATATGGACACCTTGACCCTCGCAGAGAAGCCTCTACTGTATTTGGCCCACATGAACTTCGAGAAGGAATAGTAGGAGGACAGTTTTGTGCTATATGGACACTTTGAGCCTCTACTGTATTTGTGCTACATATACAGCTAGCAGGATTGGTAGGAGGACAAGGTGGCCATTCTTTTGTTATACATACACCTTGACCCTCGCAGAGGAGAAGACTCTACTGTATTTGGTCTGCATGAACTTCTAGTAGGAATGGTAGGAGGACGTTTATGTGCTATATGGACACCTTGAGCCTCTACTGTATTTGTGCTACATATACAGCTAGGAGGAATAGTTGGAGGACATGGTGGCCATTCTTGTGTTATACGGACACTTTGACCTTTGAAGGAGGAGCAGCAGCTCAAGTATTTGGGCTGTGTGTACATATAGGACGAATGGTGGGATGACATGGAGGCCATTCCTGTGCTATATAAACACCTTGACCCTCACAGAGGAGAAGCCTCTACTGTATTTGTGCTACATATACAGCTAGGAGGAATAGTTGGAGGACATGGTGGCCATTCTTGTGTTATACGGACACTTTGACCTTTGAAGGAGGAGCAGCAGCCAAGTATTTGGGCTGTGTATACATATAGGACGAATGGTGGGATGACATGGAGGCCATTCCTGTGCTATATGGACACCTTGACCCTCACATAGGAGAAGCCTCTACTACATATACAGCTAGAAGGAATGGTTGGAGGACATGGTGGCTGCTCCTGTGCTATACGGACACTTTGACCTTTGAAGAGGAAGAGCTGCTCAAGTATTTGGGCTGCGTGTACATATAGGACAAATGGTGGGATGGACATGGAGGCTATTCATGCATTACATGGACATTTTGATCACCACAGAGGAGAAGCTGCTCTTGCACTTGGGCTGTATGTCCAGCTAGGAGGAATAATAAGATGGTATGCTCATTCATGTGATATACAAACACCTTGACCCCCTGCAGAGGAGGGGCCGCTCTGTATTTGGCCATATAGTGCAGTTATGGAAGCTTTGCATAGTGACCGGATCCAGATCTGTGCTGCATTTCTCCTAAACTCCAGAGAAGCAGAGCTACATCCAGAACAATGATGTATGATCCCTGTGAACAAGATCTGCAAACTGCGCTAATCTGCCATCCATGTTTAATGGAGCGGTCTATTATCGAGGAGAACACTTTATGAACACTTAAATTAATATTTTACTTCTTCCAAGAGAAGAGAAATGTTCTTCTACTTTATAAGCCACAAAAATCATCCTTAGTAATGAACAAAATGAGATGTCGTACTCTTCCCCTCATATTTCATGTAAAAATGAGACCTTTCCTGAGCTCAGCTCCACCTCAGAGCTTCAAGCTGAGAAGCGTGTGGCCCCAAGTGTGCAGCTGACTCTATACTGGGCATGAGCCTGGAGGTGGACCTTGTGTGCAGAATAGACAGGGACAGTCCAGCGCCATTGCTGTCCACAGGTTAGGTCTGGTATTACAGTTCTGACTATCCTGGAACTGCAATACCAGATACATCTAATGAACACCTTTAACCTTTGAATGGAGATCTGGACTTGCTCCCAAATGTTCCCAATCGGTAGAAACTGCCAGGTCATGGCAAAAAAAATGGGGTATTGAGCTCATAGCCAAATTAGTGAAAGCTCAGCAACATTGGCTGCAATGCATCCTCAACTAGGGATCCAGTGACGAGGACTGACAGCTCAATCCCGACAAATGATGAGCAGATCGGCGGTGGTCTATAGTGCAGAATAAGGTTACAATGGTAGTGAGGCTCAGAGTGGCCCATAGGGGGAATAGGAGAAACCCCTGGTGGCCCCCGGAGTGTGGCAGACCTGGAGTTTCTTTTAAATTGCATTTACATTCTTGTGAGAAGCAGAAAGGAAGAGAGAAAGAGGCAAGAGGCAGGAACAGTAGCTGCAGGGTGAACTCCCAAAATCAAATCCACTGGTGGACCCAAGAGTGAACTCCACTGGTGGCCCTAAGAATCAACTCCACTGGTGGGCCCCAAGAATTAGCTCCACTGGTGGCCCCAAGAATCAACTCCAGTGCTGGGCCCCGTGAATCAACTCCACTGCTGGGCCCCAAAACTCAACTCCACCAGTTAGCCCCAAGAATCGGCTCCTCTGGTGGGCCACTAGAATCAACTCCACTGGTGGGCCCCAGGAATCAACTCCATTGGTGGGCCCCAGGAATCAACTCCATTGGTGGGCCCCAGGAATCAACTCCATTGGTGGGCCCCAGGAATCAACTCCATTGGTGGGCCCCAGGAATCAACTCCATTGGTGACTTAAAGCACCCCAGTCCAACACTGATTATAGTACTGACTGAATAAAGCCACGGACTGTGCACTTGTGTCAATGCTCTAACACAGATTCAGAGGAAACTGGGAAAAGACAACCCCCGTCCCCCACTAGCTGTAGTGTCTTTTAGGTCTTGGCAACTCCACAGACCTTGCCCCCTCTCCTGCTCCTCTGCCTAAAGTCTAACAAAAGAGAACAGGAGTCTCTCCCATAGCGGAAATGCAACAACGCTATTGATATATATAAGGCAATGTGGGGGGACGGGGGTCTCTGGGTCACTGGTGGCGTTGTTGGCAGTATTATTGGTTGCACTGGAACTGGATTACTGTGGCGTCATTGTCGAGCAGGGTACATTGGTGGCATTAATGGAGGCAGGATGAACGGACACAGATAAACTGTTGTGGTGGCAATGTTAGTATGGGTACTTTGGTGGCATAATAATAGGGGCACTGTGTTGGCAGAATATTTGGAGGTGGGATAAATAAATGGGTGCTGTGGTGGCAATGTTAACAGACTTGATAGTGATGACATCAGTACTAGAGGTCCCGTGTCTGCACTGTACATGGAGTGCTGTGGTGGTAATGGGGGCACTTTCCCTGTGGCTGCACTGTACATGGAGTGCTGTGGTGGTGTTGGTAATGGGGGCACTTTCCCTGTGGCTGCACTGTACATGGAGTGCTGTGCTGGTAATGGGGGCACTTTCCCTGTGGCTGCACTGTACATGGAGTGCTGTGCTGGTAATGGGGGCACTTTCCCTGTGGCTGCACTGTACATGGAGTGCTGTGCTGGTAATGGGGGCACTTTCCCTGTGGCTGCACTGTACATGGAGTGCTGTGTTGGTAAGGGGGGCACTTTCCCTGTGGCTGCACTGTACATGGAGTGCTGTGTTGGTAATGGGGGCACTGTCCCTGTGGCTGCACTGTACATGGAGTGCTGTGTTGGTAATGGGGGCACTTTCTCTGTGGCTGCACTGTACATGGAGTGCTGTGCTGGTAATGGGGGCACTTTCTCTGTGGCTGCACTGTACATGGAGTGCTGTGTTGGTAATGGGGGCACTTTCCCTGTGGTGCACTGTAAAAATGGAGTGCTGGGGGTGCTGGTAATGGGGCATTTCCCTGTGGCTGCACTGTACATGGAGTGCTGTGTGGTAATGGGGGCACTTTTCCTGTGGCTGCATGTACATGGAGTGCTTGTGTTGGTATTTTGGGGGCACTTTCTCTGTGGCTGCACTGTTACATGGAGTGCTGTGGTGGGTGCTGGTATGGGGGCAAATTTCCCTGTGGGTGCACTGTTTCTGGGGGTTTCTGTGGTGGGTGGTTTAAAGGGGGCACTTTCTCTGTGGCTGCACTGTACATGGAGTGCTGTGTTGGTGTTGTTGATGGGGGCACTATCTCTGTGGCTGCAATGTACATGGAGTGCTGTGCTGGTAGTGGGGGCACTCTCTCTGTGGCTGCACTGTACATGGAGTGCTGTGATGGTGCTAGTAATGGGGGCACTTTCCCTGTGGCTGCACTGTACATGGAGTGGTGTGGTGGTGTTGGTAATGGGGGCACTTTCTCTGTGGGTGCACTGTACATGGAGTGCTTTTTGGTTTGTTGATGGGGCACTATCCTCTGTGGCTGCACTGTTTCATGGTGTGCTGTGCTGGTGTTGGTAATGGGGGCACTTTCCCTGTGGCTGCACTGTACATGGAGTGCTGTGATGGTGCTAGTAATGGGGGCACTTTCCCTGTGGCTGCACTGTACATGGAGTGTTGTGGTGGTGTTGGTAATGGAGGCACTTTTCCTGTGGCTGCACTGTACATGGAGTGTTGTTGTGGTGCTGGTAATGGGGGCACTTTCTCTGTGGCTGCACTGTACATGGAGTGCTGTGCTGGTAATGGGGGGGACTTTCCTGTGGCTGCACTGTACTGGAGTGCTTGGTTGGTAATTTGGGGGGCACTTTCCCTGTGGCTGCACTGTGCATGGAGTGCTGTGCTGGTAATGGGGGCACTTTCTCTTTGGCTGCACTGTACATGGAGTGCTGTGCTGGTAATGGCGGCACTTTCCCTGTGGCAGCACTGTACATGGAGTGCTGTGCTGGTAATGGGGGCACTTTCTCTGTGGCAGCACTGTACATGGAGTGCTGTTCTGGTTATGGGGGCACTTTCTCTGTGGCTGCACTGTACATGGAGTGCTGTGGTGGTGTTGGTAATGGGGGCACTTTCCCTGTGGCTGCACTGTACATGGAGTGCCGTAGTGGTGTAGGGAATGGGGGCACTTTCCCTGTGTCTGCACTGTACATGGAGTGCTGTGCTGGTAATGGGGGCACTGTCCCTGTGGCTGCACTGTACATGGAGTGCTATGGTGGTGCTGGTAATGGGGGCACTTTCTCTGTGGCTGCACTGTACATGGAGTGCTGTGGTGGTGCTGGTAATGGGGGCACTTTCCCTGTGGCTGCACTGTACATGGAGTGCTGTGGCTGGTAATGGGGGCACTTTCCCAGTGGCAGCACTGTACATGGAGTGCTGTGGTGGTGCTGGTAATGGGGGCACTTTCCCTGTGGCTGCACTGTACATGGAGTGCTGTGGTGGTGCTGGTGCTGGGGGCACTTTCCCTGTGGCTGCACTGTAGATGGAGTGCTGTGCTGGTAATGGGGGCACTTTCTCTGTGGCAGCACTGTACATGGAGTGCGTGCTGGTAATGGGGGTAAATTTCCTGTGGGGTGCACTGTACATGGAGTGCTGTGGTGCTGGTAAAAGGGGGCACTTTCCCTGTGGCTGCACTGTAAATGGAGTTTCTGTGCTGGTAATGGGGGCACTTTCTCTGTGGGTGCACTGTACATGGAGTTGCGTTTCTGGTGTTGGTAATGGGGGCACTTTCCCTGTGGCTGCACTGTACATGGAGTGCTGTGGTGGTGCTGGTAATGGGGGCACTTCCCTGTGGCTGCACTGTACATGGAGCGCTGTGTGGTAATGGGGGCAAATTTCCCTGTGGCTGCATGTACATTGGAGTGCTGTGGTGGTGCTGGGAATGGGGCACTTTTCCCCGTGGCTGCACTGTACATGGAGTGCTGTGCTGGGGTAGGTAAAGGGGCACTTTCTCTGTGGCTGCACTGTACATGGAGTGCTGTGCGGTTAGGTAATGGGGCACTTTCCCTGTGGCTGCACTGTACATGGAGTGCTGTGCTGGTGTTAGTAATAGGGGCACTTTCCCTGTGGCAGCACTGTACATGGAGTGCTGTGGTGGTGCTGGTAATGGGGGCACTTTCTCTGTGGCTGCACTGTACATGGAGTGCCCGTGCTGGGGGTTAGTATAGGGGCACTTTCCCTTTGGCTGCACTGTACATGGAGTGCTTGGTGGTGCTGGTATGGGGGCACTTTCCTGTGCTGCACTGTACATGGAGTGCAGTGGTGGTGCTGGTCATGGAGGCACTTTTCCTGTGTCTGCACTGTACATGGAGTGCTGTGCTGGTAATGGGGGCACTTTCCCTGTGGCGGCACTGTACATGGAGTGCTGGGGTGGTGTTGGTAATGGGGGCACTTTCCCTGTGGCAGCACTGTACATGGAGTGCTGTGCTGGTGAAGGTAATGGGGGCACTTTCTCTGTGGCTGCACTGTACATGGAGTGCTGTGCTGGTAATGGGGGCACTTTCCCTGTGGCTGCACTGTACATGGAGTGCTGTGCTTGTGTTGGTAATGGGGGCACTTTCTCTGTGGCTGCACTGTACATGGAGTGCTGTGCTGGTAATGGGGGCACTTTCCCTGTGGCTGCACTGTACATGGAGTGCTGTGTTGGTAATGGGGGCACTTTCCCTGTGGCTGCACTGTACATGGAGTGCTGTGCTGGTATGGGGCACTTTCCTGTGGCTGCAAATGTACATGGAGTGCTGTGGTGGTGTGGTAATGGAGGGGACTTTCTGTGTCTGCACTGGTACATGGAGTGCTGTGCTGGTAATGGGGCACTTTCCTGTGGGGGCACTGTACATGGAGTGCTGTGGTGGTGTTGGTAATGGGGGCACTTTCCATGTGGCTGCACTGTACATGGAGTGCTGTGCTGGTAATGGGGGCACTTTCTCTGTGGCTGCACTGTACATGGAGTGCTGTGGTGCTGGTAATGGGGGCACTTTCCCGTGGCTGCACTGTAAAATGGGGTGCTGTGGTGGTGTTGGTACTGGGGGCACTTTCTCTGTGGCTGCACTGTACCTGGAGTGCTGTGCTGGTAAATGGGGGCACTTTCCCTGTGGCTGCACTGTACATGGAGTGCTGTGGTGCTGGTAATGGGGGCACTTTCCCTGTGGCTGCACTGTACATGGAGTGCTGTGCTGGTAATGGGGGCACTTTCACTGTGGCTGCAGTGGACATGGAGTGCTGTGTTGGTAATGGAGGCACTTTCTCTGTGGCTGCACTGTACATGGAGTGCTGTGCTGGTAATGGGGGCACTTTCCATGTGGCTGCACTGTACATGGAGTGCTGTGGTGCTGGTAATGGGGGCACTTTCCCTGTGGCTGCACTGTACATGGAGTGCTGTGCTGGTAATGGGGGCACTTTCCCTGTGGCTGCACTGTACATGGAGTGCTGTGGTGCTGGTAATGGGGGCACTTTCCCTGTGGCTGCACTGTACATGGAGTGCTGTGCTGGTAATGGGGGCACTTTCCCTGTGGCTGCACTGTACATGGAGTGCTGTGCTGGTAATGGGGGCACTTTCCCTGTGGCTGCACTGTATATAGGAGCAGTACGGCTGCATTCTTATAGAAGGACACGACAATCACATGCATTTCATTTGCCCAGTTCTGGAGAAGACAGGGTCATTTCATTTAATGGCAGCAGATCTCCAAAACCATCCATGTTATTTCGGGAGATCTCCAGGACTCCACGCTTGACCCACCTGTGCCAGAACCAGACTGACAACAAATATTGGGCGTCATCAGAGGCAATGAGACTCACAAAGACCGCCCTGGGCAATATGAGCATTATATTGGGGGCTCCCCTCTCAGCCACAGGGGGCATTACATGGCATTGGTTTTAATGGACAACCTACAATACTAGGTCTCGTATGCAGTGGACCTGACCAGCTGAAGAAGGGGGTTGAGGTGGACGCCAGGAGCCTGGGTCACTGCGATCAGCAGACCACTAGGGCGGCGACATTTGGAGAAGGGGTTGTATCAGTCAGATCACAGAGCACTGCTGCAGATATGTGCGGAACATGCTGTAATTGCAGGAGTGCTGGGACTTGTAGTTGCACACGAGCTGGAGATGCTGCGCCGTCCCTACCTTAGCGCCATATCGATGTATTTACGGCTTCTCCGCTGTTTGCAGCCATTACATGTGATCGATAGTGAAAAAAATATCCACGGAGCAAAGTCCACGGCGTCAGCGGCCGGCGATCGTTAAACCATTTACAGGAACATCCGCTTCTCACCTCAATGGAAATTCAAATATTTTCCTAAAGCAGCAAAGAAGAAAATAGCAGCAGCCGAGCAAATCCGGCAGCAGCGCCGCGCAGAAGATGGCGGCGACTCTGAGCTACAGCGAAAGCATGGAATCAGGAGGGAGCGCGGCGGGACTGCGCCAAATAACCAGAGAGCAGGCGCTAACTGCAAAGGTGTATGGAATATATCTGTGTAGAGATAGAGTGTGAGAAACACATAGATAGATATGAGATAGATAGATAGTAGAAGTAGAGATAGATGATTGAGATAGAGGAATGATGATTAAATAGAAGATTGGGGGAAATAGATATAGATAGATTGGTAGATAGTAGATGATATGAGATAGAAGATGATAAAATATATAGAATGAGATAGATATGAGATGATAGAGGATAGATAGATATGAATAGATGATCGTAGTATGAGATGATATGAGATAGATATGAGATAGATATGGATTGATAATAGATAGATAGAATGAGATAGATAGATAGTAATATGAGATAGAAGATATGGAGAGACAGATAGATATGAGATAGAAGTAGATAATAATAGATAGTATAATAGAAATAATAGATAATATGAATTAAAATGGATATGAATGATAGATAGATAGATAAGATAGTAGATAGGAGATAGATAAATATGAGATTTATAGATATAGATAGATCGATCGATAGTAATAGATAGATAGATATGAAGATGATGATATGAGATAGATATGAGAGAGTAGATAGATATGAGTGTAGATATGAGATAGATAGATTGAGATAGAATGAAGGGATAGATAGTATAGAAGATAGTAGATAGATAGATAGATTGATAGATAGTAGATAATATGGATAGATAGATTGGATGATAGATAGAGATAATAGATGTAGATAGATATGAGATAGAAGATAGAGATAGATAGATAGTATGAGTAGATATGAGAAGAAGTAGAATGAAGAGATAGTAGATAGATATTAGATAGATAGTAGATAGAGATAGTAGATGATAGATAGATATGAGATAGATAGATAGTTTGATAGATTGAATAGATAGATATAGATAGATAGATAGATGATAGTATGAGATAGATAGATAGATAGTATGAGATAGATAGATATGAGAAAGATAGAATGGATGATAGATATGAGATAGATATGAGATAGATAGATGGTATGGTAGATATGAGATAGATCGATAGATATGAGATAGATATGAGATAGATGATGATATAGATAGTATGAAAGATATAAAAAGAGTAGATAGTATGAATAGATATGAGATAGAAGATTGGGATAGTATGAGATAGTATGAGATGATATGAATGAAGATAGATTGGGATAATAGATATGAGTAGTAGATAGATAGAGATAGATATGAGAGAGTGTAGTAGATAGATAGTATGAGATAGAATGAGAGAGAGGATTAGATATGAGTAGATGATGATAGAGAAGATAGATGATTGAGATGATAGTAGATATGAGTAATAGATATGAGATAGATAATAGAATGAGAAGATAGAAGATATGAATAGATAGAGAGGATAGAAGATAGTTTGATTTGATTGATTAGAGAGAGAGATAGATAATAGAATAGATTAGAAGGGGTAGATAGATAGATATGGATAGTAGTGAAGGTAAATAGATGATATGGTAGATAGATAGTGTGAGATAGATAGATAGATGAAGATGGGAGATAGATATAGATAGATAGTAGATGTGAATAGTAGATAGATAATAGATAGATAGATAGATAGATAGATGTGAGATGATAGATATGAGATAGTAGATAGATAGATGTGGATGATAGATAGATAGATAGATGATAGATGTGAGATAGATAGAATGAGATAGAAGTAGATAGATATTAATAGTAGATATGAATAGATAGATATGAGATAATAGATAGTAATAGTAGATAAATAGATAGTAGTAGAGATAATAGTTTGGTAGATAGATGGATAGATAGATATGAGATAGATGCGATAGTTGAATGATGATGATAGATATAGATAGATCGATAGTATGAATAGTAGATAGTAGATTGAGATAGATGATAGAATGAGATAGAAAGAAATGATAGATATGAGATAGATTGATTGGATAGATGGATAGATAATATGAATAGATGATATGGCATAGATGGGGATAGATAATATGAATAGAAAAAAGGGAAAATATGACATTTGTTGATAGAAGATGATAGATAGAGATAGATAGATTGGGATGTGGATAATAGATAGATATGAGTAGTATGAGATAGATATGAATAGAATGGTAGATTTGATAGGGGAAGATAATATGAGTAGAAGATATAGATAGATGATATGGATGATGATATAGATAGATAGATATGAGATAGATAGATGGATAGATAGATAATATGAGATAATATGAGATAAAATATGAATAGATATATATGGGAAAAGATGATAATAGATTGAGATAGAAGATATGAGGGTCGAAGTAGGTAGTAGTGGATGATAGATAAATGAGAAGTATGAGATAGATATGGATAGATAAGATAGTAGTATGAGATAGAAGAATGAGGGTAGATAGATGATAGATATGAGAGAGATAGATATGAGATAGATAGATATGAGATAGATAGATATGGATGATAGATATGAAAATAGATGGATAGATAGATGATTGGGGATGATAGATATATTTGAGTGATAGTTTTTGGGGATAGATAGATGATATGAGATGATTGAGATAGATGATTGAGATAGAAATATGAGTGATAGAAGATATGGGATAGATAAAATGAGATAGATATGAGATAGATATGGATGATAGATTGAGTAGATAAATAGAAAATAGTAGTATGAGATAGATTAGATAGATATGAGATAGATATGAGATAGATATGATAGATATTTATGGTTAATCAAGAACAAGAATATTCACAGGACAGATGCCTATGTACATACACTGGATATGGCCGACCTAGAGCTGCTTATAAACTGCCCCCACAATTTTAGAGAGTAAAAGGGGCAAAAAAAGAGGCAGAATAACGGTCAGGGCTGGGGGGTGCCCCCGAGTCAGCGCCCGTGTGGGGGGCCTTGTCCCCAGTCCGACACTGAGTGGCTTCCACCCAACTGCCCAGCAACCCAAGACTCATCCACCCGAATCCTCAGCCCGCTGGCTGACCGGTCCGTACCGGGGGTCTGGTATAGGGGTTGGGGGTCTGGTATAGGGGTTGGGGGTCTGGTATAGGGGTTGGGGGTCTGGTATAGGGGTTGGGGGTCTGGTATAGGGGTTAGGGGTCTGGTATAGGGGTTGGGGTTGGTATTGGGGTTGGGGGTCTGGTTAGGGGTTGCGGGTCTGGTATAGGGGTTGGTTTTTGGGACCCCCCCCTGTGGGTGCGGGACCTAACCCGGGCCGACCGGGGCCTGACTGATGGAGTCAATGTCATGTGTCCAAAGAAGTAGAAATCCCCTTTAGTGCTGAGCTGGCGGCAGGAATGGGGGCACCGGGCCCAGGGAGAATGGGCCTCCCCAATGGTTTTCAAGGTTTCCTGCACCCTCGGTGTCAAAAGCCGCCCCAGAACCGCAGCCAACGGGGGATCCTCCCAATGTCAGCTGCACCTCGCTGTAATATCTACACGCCCGCTGGCTGGAGAATCATACAGCAAGGCTGACACATCCCCCGTGCCGGGACATCTCCTCCCAGTTACAGAAGGGAGACAACAAAAGGGGGCAATCCCCAGAGAAAGGGGAAAGGCGGCCCGGGGAACCCCGGACACACACCTGACAGAGCTCGCCCCCAAACTGGGAAAGTGACCCAGAGAAACCCCAAGTGTCCACCTGCCCCCCCCAATTTTTTCGCTCCCTGCCCCCCCAAGTGTCAATGTCATTATACTGCCCCAAAGTTTCATGTCAAAATACTGCCCCCCAAATGTCAGTGTTTATTTACTGCCCCCCCAAGTGTCCATGTCCCCTTATCTGCCCCCAAGTGTCATTTTCTTTATCCCTCCCCCCAAGGTCAGGGCAATATCCCGCCCCCCCGTGTCGGTCATTATCCTGCCCCCAATGTCGGTATTATCTGCCCCCAAAATTCCAGTGTCATTTCCCGCCCCCCAAGTGTCGCGTCTTTTTTACCCCCCCCCAATGTCAGTGTCTTATCCTGCCCCAAGGTCGTGTTTTCCTGCCCCCCAAGTGTCAGGTATTTTCCCGCCCCCCAAGTGTAGGGGCATTAACTGCCTCCCAAATGTCAGTGTCATTTCCGGGCCCCAAGTGTCGGGCATTTTATGCCCCAAGTTCGGGGTCATTTCCTGTCCCCAAGGTCAGTGTCATTATATGCCCCCCAAGTGTCAGTGTCATTTCCTGCCCCCAGTGTCAAAGTTTTATCTGCCCCAAAAGTGTCAGTGTCTTATACTGCCCCCCCAAGTGTCAGTGTCCATAATGCCCCCAAGTGTCAGTGTCCTTATCTCTGCCCCCAAGTGTCAGTGTCATTGACCCCCTGCCCCACCCAAGTGTCAGGGTCATTTTTACTGCCTCCTCCAGGTGTCAAGTGTCATTATCCTGCCCCCCAAGTGTCAGTGTCATTATACTGCCCCCCAAGTGTCAGTGTCATTATCCTGCCCCCAAGTGTCATTATCCTGCCCCCCAAGTGTCAGTGTCATTATCCTGCCCCCAAGTGTCAGTGTCATTATCCTGCCCCCAAGTGTCAGTGTCATTATCCTGCCCCCCAAGTGTCAGTGCCATTATCCTGCCCCCAAGTGTCAGGGTCATTATAGCTGCCCTCCCGTGTCTTTTGTCTTTTATCCTGTCCCCAAGTGTCAGTGTCACTATCCTGGCCCCCCAAGTGTCAGTGCCCATTATCCTGCCCCCAAGTGTCAGCGTCTTTATCCTGCCCCCAAGTGTCATTTGTAAATTTTATCCTGCCCCCAAGTGTCAGTGCCCATTATTCCTGCCCCCAAGTGTCAGTGTCATTATCCTGCCCCCAAGTGTCAGCGTCATTATCCTGCCCCCTGTTATTGTTTGGCCCCTACAGTATTCTACATTGGCCACTGTGTATCCTGTATATATCAGATGGATGAGGACATATTCCCTCCTGAACACTTTGCTCTCGGATCTGTTTGGCCGTTGTTGTGATGAATCGAGTACAATGCAGCGGTAACCGGGGCTATTCCACATGACTGGTTAGCAGCGAGCCGGCTTGTGGTGTAACAGGAGGACTCTGCTTATTTTGGTGGAGGTGAAGGACATGTGGCGATGATACTATTTGCAGAGCTCGGAGCGAGCGGAGCACAATGGCAGAGCCGCAGCACAATCATAGCATATAATGGAAAAGCAAACACCACGGCTCCGTTTATCAAATCCAAACAGAAGAAACTAATAACCCTGAAAGGCGCCGCGCTCTGCCCATCTCTGCTAGCGAGCAATGGCCCAGAGCTATCGTGCCGGGAAGAGCTGCCGGGCGCCCGACGAAAAGCACATTCAGCGCCTGTAGAGGAGAAGTGACAATGCTGATTACTGTTCAGCTATTAATCACCGGATAAAGGACACGAGGAGCAGGGGCATCTTGGAGTGTTTACACCGCAAAGACACATCGCTCCCGTCCCCCACCACTCCACCGCCACACACACATCGCTCCCGTCCCCCACCACTCCACCGCCACACACACATCGCTCCCGTCCCCCACCACTCCACCACCACACACACATACATCGCCCCCCTCCCCCACCCCTCCACCGCCACACACACATCGCTCCCGGCCTCCACCACTCCACCGCCACACACACATCGCTCCCGTCCCCCACCACCCGTGCGGCTCCACTCCACCGCCACACACACATCGCTCCCGTCCCCCACCACTCCACCGCCACACACACATCGCTCCCGTCCCCCACCACTCCACCGCCACACACACATCGCTCCCGTCCCCCACCACTCCACCGCCACACACACATCGCTCCCGTCCCCCACCCACCTCCAACCGCCACACACATCCCCTCCCGTCCCCCACCACCCACCGCCACACACACATCGCTCCCGTCCCCCATCTCTCCACCGCCACACACACATCGCTCCCTCCTCCTCCACCCCTCCACCGCCACACACACATCGCTCCCGTCCCCCACCACCCGGGCGGCTCCACTCCACCGCCACACACACATCGCTCCCGTCCCCCACCACCCGGGCGGCTCCACTCCACCGCCACACACACATCGCTCCCGTCCCCCACCACTCCACCGCCACACACACATCGCTCCCGTCCCCCACCAGTCCACCGCCACAACACTACATCCTTTCCCCCCGTTTCCTCCACCTCTCCACCGCCACACACACATCGCTCCCGTCCGCCACCACTCCACCGCCACACACACATCGCTCCCGTCCCCCACCACCCGGAAGGCTCCACTCCACCGCCACACACACATCGCTCCCGTCCCCGACCACCCGAGCGGCTCCACTCCACCGCCACACACACATCGCTCCCGTCCCCCACCACTCCACCGCCACACACACATCGCTCCCGTCCCCCACCACCCGGGCAGCTCCACTCCACCGCCACACACACATCGCTCCCATCCCCCACCACCCGGAAGGCTCCACTCCACCGCCACACACACATCGCTCCCGTCCCCGACCACCCGAGCGGCTCCACTCCACCGCCACACACACATCGCTCCCGTCCCCCACCACTCCACCGCCACACACACATCGCTCCCGTCCCCCACCACTCCACCGCCACACACACATCGCTCCCGTCCCCCACCACTCCACCGCCACACACACACATCGCTCCCGTCCCCCACCACTCCACCGCCACACACACATCGCTCCCGTCCCCCACCACCCGGGCGGCTCCACTCCACCGCCACAAACACATCGCTCCCATCCCCCACCTCCCGAAGGCTCCACTCCACTCCACACCCCACATCGCTCCCGTCCCCGACCACCCGAGCGGCTCCAAATCCCCCGCCACACACACACCGCTCCCGTCCCCCACCACTCCACCGCCACACACACACATCGCTCCCGTCCCCCACCACTCCACCGCCACACACACATCGCTCCCGTCCCCCACCACCCGGGCGGCTCCACTCCACCGCCACACACACATCGCTCCCGTCCCCGACCACTCCACCGCCACACACACATCGCTCGCCTTCCCCCCACGGCACTCACCACCACAGTACACACATCGACTCCTTCCGCACCACCAACCTCCCGGGCGGCTCCACTCCACCCGCCACACATAACACATCGCCTCCGTCCCCCACCACCCCGGGGGCGGGCTCCACTCCACCGCACCACACATCGCTCCCTCCCCACACCACTCCACCACCACCACACACATATTTCGCTCCCCCCTCGCCCGTCCCCCCACCACCCGGGGCGGCTCCACTCCACGGCCACACACACACATCGTATCCCGGTCCTCGCACCACACCGGGCGGCACCACTTCCACCCTCCACAATAAGCCACACAACGCTCCCTGTCCCCGCACCACCCGGGGCGGTCTCCACTCCACCGTCCACACCCACATCGCTTCCTGTCCCCTGCACAGACCGGCGGGCGGCTTCCACTCCACCGCCCAAACCAGACACGACCATCGCTCCCTGTCCCCCACCACACGATCGTCGGCTCCACGTCTCCACCGCCACACACAACATTCGCTCCCGTCCCCCCACCACCCAGGAGCCGCTCCACTCCAACCGCCACATACACATCGCAACCCGTCCCTCTCACCACACGGGCGGCTCCACTGCACCCGCCACACAACACATCGCAACCCGAACCCCCACCACCCGGGCGGCTCCACTCCACCGCCACACACACATCGCTCCCGTCCCCCCCCACCCGGGGCGGCCTCACTCCAGCTCCACTCCCACCGGCTACAAGCACACACATCCGCTTCCCCATTCCCCCACCACCCGGGCGGCTCCACTCCACCGCCACACACACATCGCTCCCGTCCCCCACCACCCGGGCGGCTCCACTCCACCACCGCCCCCCCTGCTTTGATCTCCGGGCTTCACGTTGGGTTGATTTAAAGGGATATATCTACTTCATACAGTTTCGTGTGTTTTTCATTGTGCACACGATCTTCTCATCACCCTCAAATCAGGGGCGACTTTTCTTTCCTCCCAGCTCAGTGTTTCTTAATGAAGGGGATGACATGCTTCGTTCCAGAGTCAGTTTGTGGCCCCCCCCCCTCCAGTCTGTCCCCCAATGTCCCACTGTAGTCCTTGTCCTCTCGCCTAGCAGTCTTATATGTAAGAGCTGTTTAACATACCACAGGCCTGCATTCAATCTAGGACAGTCTTCTCAGGAGCACTGATCCTCATCTTCCTCTCACGAGCTTGAGGTTTGTTAACAGATTGAATCCCGTTGTCTTCAATGAACACAACCAGGAGCAGCAAGATCTGTCTCCCTTTCTATGTTTACATGCAGCAGCATTAGGCACAGAGCACAATTCTGGTGTTTTTTTATTGTAGAAGCAGCTGCAGTGTTGCTGTGGAGCTGCTGGCTGTGCAGAGTGAAATGTTGCCGGTCCCTTATTCTGAGTGAGGGAGGCAGGAATGCTCGCTCCCGTGAATACAACCGGGGCCAGACAGAATGTAAATTAGTAGAGCCGTCAGCCAATGACATGAAAGGAGGTGGGATCTGACCGACACTGGGGAACAGTGTTTACAGAAAACGAAGATAGGGAGAAAGTGAAAACAAGACGGCTTTACGAATGACATCCAATTGCAAAGTTGCTTGTTTTCACTGTTCCCTTATTCTGAAGTCCATTTAATGTAATGAGAAAACCTCTTTAATACTCTATGTGGAGTCGGCTACAATGTTCTGTCAAGAGGCGGCCACCCGCCGCGCCGTCAACAAGGGGTCAAGTACTGGGACTGGGAACTGGTGGACACATGGAGTCAGAGCTTCTCCAGCGCAGAGACCCCACCGCCTCTCCGCAACAGCCAAAAACAGATTGGGGTTCCTGCTTATTAAATGATTAAGAAATGGAGAGATGCATCCAACTAGGATTCTTTGTAGCCCAGTCATGGGGGTTAACCTTAAAGACGTGGTCTTACCAAGCTGTTCACAGAGCCTGTTTTTCTCAGCCAGCTTCAGGCTCCCACTTCCTGTTCAGGTTGTGTGCGGTTCTACAGCTTCAAGCTTCCTCTTCCTACTCAGGCTGTGAACAGTTCTACAGCTTCAGGCTGCCACTTCCTGTTCAGGCTGTGTGCGGTTCTACAGCTTCAGGCTACTAATTCTTGTTCAGGCTGTGGATGGTTCTACAGCTTCAGGCTCCCACTTCCTATTCAGGCTGTGGGCGGTTCTACCACTTCAGGCTCCCACTTCCTGTTCAAGCTGTGGGCGGTTCTACAGCTTTAGGCTCCCACTTCCTGTTCAGGCTGTGGGTGGTTATACAGCTTTAGGCTTCCACTTCCTGTTCAAGACTGTGGGCAATTCCACAGCTTCAGAACCCCTCTTCCTGTTCAGGCTGTGTGCGGTTCTACAGCTTCAGGCTACTAATTCTTGTTCAGGCTGTGGATGGTTCTAAAGCTTCAGGCTCCCACTTCCTATTCAGGCTGTAGGCGGGTCTAGGGCTTCAGGCTCCCACTTCCTTTTCAGGCTGTGGGCGGTTCTACAGCTTTAGGTTCCCACTTCCAGTTCAGGTTGTGGGTGGTTCTACAGCTTCAGACTTCCACTTCCTGTTCAAGACTGTGGGCAATTCCACAGCTTCAGAACCCCTCTTCCTGTTCAGGCTTTGGGTGGTTCTTCAACTTCAGGCTCCTACTTCCTGCTCAGGCTGTAGCTCAGCTCTGCTATTTCCAGATGAACCTGTTAGAGGGATACTATTGGTAATGTAGAGGATTTTATAGCAGGGAAGAAAGCTGCAGAGCTTTAAAGAGTTAAAGTTCATCAGTATGAAACACAAACAAGCTCCTGTGCTGCTGATAAGACGCAGCAGGAAGGGACACTCCTATTCCAGCCACTGTTAGAGCAGAGAGAGGTGGTCGGTAACCTAAAGAAAGCTCACCTGGTGGCTCCCAAGAATTGTCTCAACGTTTGGGCACCAGACACCACAGTCTAAAATGGAGAGGTAGGCGCCCATTCGTTTCAATCGGAGCACATTCAACTATTCCACAACTCAGTACATGTCAGTGTCCAAGATGGGAAAACTCCCTTGAGTCTACCTGGCCGAGGTAGAATGATTTGTTGCCATCTTGCCACCTACCCCTTTCTACTCCAATGGGTTCAACCACTGCCAGTATGGTGGACAAGTACCTGAGCCACCACCAGCTTCCGACATAAGGAAACTCCTTTTCTATGGGCAGTAAGAGGAACGCAGAACCATTTGCTGCAGCTTTGTTCTGCTAAATGAACGGAATTCCCTGGGCTTTGCACGGGCACATTAGTTCTGATGAAGTAGGCAAGTATTTTCATAGAGCAGAGAGCACCATCCATCAGATGCTGGAATAGCACAAGGGTTATTACCTCTGAATAATATACATGAAGTGCACAGAAAATCCGCTCTTTTTATGCCTAAGCCTCATACTGAGCTGCACGCGTTCTATCACCCTTGGGAAAGCTTGGAAGACAAATATTGTTTTGCTTGATAATCCTACGCTGACTCTACTCCATTATTTAAACACGTCCACGCACTTGATTTTTTTATTAGATATGAACCCTCAAAAGAAAAGTTTCCCAAAGGAAGAACAAGTTGATTTAGAATAAAAAAATAAATAAATTAGATATTGGCTAATAAAGTGCTCAGGAACGGTGGATAAGACCTACATTGGGCACTATGGGACCTACGTTGGGCAAGGACTATGGGACCTACGTCGGGCAAGGACTATGGGACCTACGTCGGGCAAGGACTATGGGACCTACGTCGGGCAAGGACTATGGGACCTACGTCGGGCAAGGACTATGGGACCTACGTCGGGCAAGGACTATGGGACCTACGTCGGGCAAGGACTATGGGACCTACGTCGGGCAAGGACTATGGGACCTACGTCGGGCAAGGACTATGGGACCTACGTCGGGCAAGGACTATGGGACCTACATCGGGCAAGGACTATGGGACCTACAACGGGCAAGGACTATGGGACCTACATTGGGCAAGGACTATGGGACCTACATTGGGCAAGGACAAGGAGACCTACATTGGGCAATGACTAGGAGACCTACATTGGGCAATGACTAGGAGACCTACATTGGGCAATGACTAGGAGACCTACATTGGGCAATGATTAGGAGACCTACATTGGGCAATGACTAGGAGACCTACAATGGGCAATGACTAGGAGACCTACAGTGGGCAATGACTAGGAGACCTACAATGGGTAATGACTAGGAGACCTACAATGGGCAATGACTAGGAGACCTACAATGGGCAATGACTAGGAGACCTACAATGGGCAATGACTAGGAGACCTACATTGGGCAATGACTATGGGGCCTTCTTTGGGCTGTGACTAGGGGTCCTACATTGGGCAATGACTAGGGGTCCTACAATGGGCAATGACTAGTGGACCTACATTGGGCAATAACTAGGGGACCTACATTGGGCAATAACTAGGGGACCTACATTGGGCAATGACTAGGGGTCCTACATTGGGCAATGACTAGGGGTCCTACATTGGGCAATGACTAGGGGTCTTACATTGGGCAATGACTAGGGGTCCTACATTGGGCAATGACTAGGGGTCCCACATTGGGCAATGACTAGGGGTCCCACATTGGGCAATGACTAGGGGACCTAGGTTTGGCAATGAGTAGGAGACCTACGTTGGGCAATGACTAGGAGACCTACATTGGGCAATGACTATAGTACTAGGTATGCAAGTGTTTCCACACCAAGCTACGGAGTTAGGGAGGATCGCTGATTTGGATATCCATCTATAAAGCTTGATGAGAGCCATTACAAAGAGCAACTCTCACTTTGGTGGACCTGGGAAGTCCATTCATGCACAGAGGTCTATAGATGTGATGGGAATTTCTCCAAAGGAGAACCTCAGTCTGTAGACATTATTAGGGCATATGGAGGCCATTGAGAGGGGGTTCCATATTTGGGACCACTCTATGAGTCAGGTGGCTCATCCCATCAGTTGTTTGGAAGAGGAAGTGGACTCAATAGTTATTAGCTCTTCTCCAACTGGCTTCTCTTTAAAAATACTTTTATAGGGTGAGACAACACCTTTAAATAGGTGCCCTGTCATGCCCCATCCCAAGGGAAGTAGATCTCGAGGGTAAATGACTAGTAGGTATTTGCTTTCTGTATTAATAAAAGTTGTTTATAGGATTCCCGATCCCCATTAGTTCACTGAGGGACGTAGGTACCAGACAGGGGTTGTCCACATATAATTCTTTCAAACCAAGTCTTCAGAGTTTGGAAAGTGGATTGTAACTTTGTCAATGCTCACTTGATGGGTACGTCACTATGTAGTGGAATCAGTTTTGAACATCGAGAGACTGAAATTCTTGCCCATTCTTCCTTGGCGCACAGCTGGAGCTCGGTGAGGTTGGATGGAGAGCGTCTGTGAACAGCTGGAGCTCAGTGAGGTTGGATGGAGAGCGTTTGTGAACATCCGGAGCTCAGTGAGGTTGGATGGAGAGCGTTTGTGAGCAGCTGGAGCTCAGTGAGGTTTGGATGGAGAGCGTCTGTGAACAGCTGGAGCTCAGTAAGGTTGGATGGAGGCGTTTGTGAGCACCAGGAGCTCAGTGAGGTTGGATGGAGAGCGTTTTGTGAGCAGCTGGAGCTCAGTGAGGTGGATGGAGAGCGTTTGTGAGCAGCTGGAGCTCAGGGGAGGTTGGATGGAGGGGCGTTTTGTGATCAGCTGGAGCTCAGTGTGGTTGGATGGAGAGCGTTTGTGAGCAGCGGAGTTTCAGTGGGGTTTGGATGGAGAACATTTGTGAACAGCTGGAGCTCAGTGAGGTTGGAGGGAAAGGGTTTGTGAGAGCTGGAGCTCAGTGAGGTTTGGATGGAGAGCGTTTGTGAGCAGCTGGAGCTCAGTGAGGTTGGATGGAGAGCGTTTGTGAGCGGGCTGGAGCTCAGTGAGGTTGGATGGAGAACGTTTGTGAACAAGCTGGGCTCGGTGAGGTTGGATGGAGAGCGTTTGTGAGCAGTGAAGCTCGTGAGGTTGGTTGGAGGCGTTAGTGAGCAGCTGGAGCTCAGTAAGTTTTTATTGGAGAGCGTTTGTGAGCAGCTGGAGCTCAGTGAGGTTGGATGGAGAGCGTTTGGAGCAGTGGAGCTCAGTGAGGTTGGGAAATGGAGAGCGTTTGTGAGCAGCTGGAGCTCAGTGAGGTTGGATGGAGAGCGTTGTGAGCAGCTGGAGCTCAGTGAGGTTGGAAGGAGAGCGTTTTGGAGCAGCAGTTTTCAGCTCTTTCCACAGATTCTCGATTGGATTCAGGTCTGGACTGTGCCCTTGGCCCATTCTAACACCTAGATACGGTTATTTGGAACCTTCCATTGTAGATTTGGCTTTATGTTTGGGATCATTGTCTTGTTGGAAGATAAATCTCCGTCCCAGTCTCAGGTCTTTGCAGACTCCAACGGTTTTTTTCCCAAAAATGGTCCTGTATTTGGCTCCATCCATCTTCCCATCAATTTTAACCATCTTCCCTGCCCCCTGATTTAAGAAAAGCCCAAACCATGATGCTGCCCCCACCATGTGTGACAGTGGGGATGGTGTGTTCCTTGGTCTTCATGTTGCTGCCACCACCATGTGTGACAGTGGGGATGGTGTGTTCCTTGGTCTTCATGATGCTGCCACCACCATGTGTGACAGTGGGGATGGTGTGTTCAGGGGGATGAGCTGTGTTGCTTTTACCCCAAACATATCGTTTTACATTGTGGCCATTGTGTTGGATTTTGGTTTCCTCTGAGCAGAGCCCCTTCTTCCACATGTTTGGTGTCTCCCAGGCGGCCCCTTCTTCCACATGTTTGGTGTCTCCCAGGCGGCCCCGTCTTCCACATGTTTGTTGTCTCCCAGGCGGCCCCTTCTTCCACATGTTTGGTGTCTCACAGGAGTCTTGTAGCAAACTTTAAACCAGATTTTTAATGAATATCTTTGAGAAATGGCTTCTTCTTGCCTCTTCCATAAAGGGCAGATTTGTACAGTGACTGATTGTTGTCCTATGGACAGACTCTCCCACCTCAGCTGTAGATCTCTGCCAGTTCATCCAGAGTGATCATGGGCCTCTTGGCTGCATCTCTGATCAGTCTTCTCCTTGTTTGAGATGAAAGTTTAGAGGGACGGCCGGGTCTTGGTAGATTTGCAGTGGTCGATACTCCCTTCCATTTAAATTATGATCGCTTGCACAGTGCTCCTTGGGTGTTTAAAGTTTGGGAAATCTTTTGTATCCAAATCCGGGCTTTAAATTTCTCCACAACAGTATCAGGGAGCTGCCTGGTGTGTTCCTTGGTCTTCCTGATGCTCTCTGCACTTTAAAAAGAACCCTAAGACTATCACAGAGCAGGTGCATTTATACGGAGACTTGATTAGACACAGGTGGATTATATTTATCAGCATCATTTTATTTAGGGACAATATTGGATCATTCAGAGATCCTCACTGAACTTCTGGAGTGAGTTTGCTGCACTGAAAGTAAAGGGGCCGAATAATATTGCACGCCCCACTTTTCTTTTCTTTTTTTCTTTTTTTTTATAAAAAAAAATCCAATAAATTTCGTTCCACTTCACAATTGTGTCCCACTTGTTGTTGATTCTTCACCAAAAAAATTCAAATTTTATATCTTTATGTTTGAAGCCTGAAATGTGGCAAAAGGTTGAAAAGTTCAAGGGAGCCGAATATTTCGCAAGGCACTACAGATAGCATTTTCCTCTCCATAGACAGCATTAGTTATGGAGTTCGGTATTGCCGGCTGCATCTTTCCCACACCCAGAAGCTGTTATTTGGCGACATTTGCAGGCTCACATAACGCCTAACTCTCATATACATGGATATATATTATACAGAGTGCTTGGATTTGCTAAATCATACTCAGTGCCCAAAAGTTCAGTTTTTGCAGTGTTGGGGGTTCAGTAATTGTATAGAACACGTCGCCAAAACTTCTATGTGTCAAAGGGGCTTTTGGGCCCCCTCAGGATGCAGGGCCCCGTAGCAGCTGCTACCGCTGCACCTCCTATAGCTACGCCCCTGCTTGCAAGCTGTCCTCATCTTTTCAGTTTGCCATTGAAAGGGAATGAAGTATTTTTAGCCTAACAGTTTTTTCTGCCCACTCTTAGAGCCAAATGTTCTCACTAAGTTGTTCCTGTATCCAGTTTCCTGTTATGGATGCTAATTACAGCTTCTCCTCACCTGTATAGGTCTAAAAATTAATCTTCTCCCATTGATTTTAATGGGGTTCGAAGTTCAAGTTCGCATAGAACTTCAGACCGAACTCACAAAAGTTCAAGGTTCTAATAGAACTAGAACTTTTTACTGCCGCTCATCACTACTGTAGATATTCTGATTATTTCCGGGATTCTGTTGTCTCAGCTTTCTGATGGGCGGTCATTTAGATAATGATTTTAGATTTGATTTCATTAAAAGTTGTATGTTAAACCCACATCCTAATGCTACGACTGTGATTTCTGGACTAAGTTTCTTGTGGTGCTATTATGACCATTTGCGATACTATGATTAAACATATAGGGGAGTAAAGTTCGCCTGATGTTTTTTGTCCGACGGGAAGGCCACCACTGATGGAGCACAAAAGACCAGTTCGAAACCTTCTACAGAGATCACCCAATATTGGAAAATGTAAAGACTCTGTTAGGTAATCCAGGACTAAGTTCAACTCATTTCACAATGTCTAGCAGCCAAAATGGAGGCCACCTCTTGCTCTGGAGGACCAGACAATTTCCACACTTAAAGGGGTTGTCTCACTACATTGATTCATCTCACCTCAGTCCTGTTTTCTTGGTTTCATTTTGAATTCAGGGGTTGTGTTTACTGACTTCTACTAGGCTGCAGTAGAAGCCAGGTCTGTAGCTATAGCAACCAGTGCTGGCAGCCTATCAGGAGAGATCAAACAGGTCTGTAGCTATAGCAACCAGTGCTGAAAGCCTATCAGGAGAGATTGAATAGGTCTGTAGCTATAGCGACCAGCACTGGCAGCCTATCAGGAGAGATAGAACAGATCTGTAGCTATAGCAACCAGCACTGGCAGCCTATCAGGAGAGATAGAACAGGTATGTAGCTATAGCAACCAGCACTGGCAGCCTATCAGGAGAGATCAAACAGGTCTGTAGCTATAGCGACCAGTTCTTGCACCCTATCAGGAGAGACCAAACAGGTCTGTAGCTATAGTGACCAGTGCTGGCAGCCTATCAGGATATATCAAACAGGTCTGTAGCTATAGCGACCAGTGCTGGCAGCCTATCAGGAAAGATCGGACAGGTCTGTAGCTATAGCAACCAATGCTGGCAGCCTATCAGGAGAGATCGGACATGTCTGTAGCTATAGCGACCAGCGCTGGCAGCCTATCGGGAGAGATTGAACAAGTCTGTAGCTATAGCGACCAGACCTGACAGCTTATCAGGACAGATAGAACAGGTCTGTAGCTATAGCGACCTGAAGAGCTGATGCAGCACATACAAGAGGGGATATCTAGGAATAGGTAGGACACTGTTAATGGACACATATTACAAAGTGACTTGTTTTTGCAGGATCTTTAACATAAAAAGCAGCAATCCCTGTAGTGAGACAACCCTTTTAACAATATGAATGCAATGCTCTGCAGAGCTACCTATGTAAGCGCAATGTGCTATAGAGCAGCAACCAACGGGTTACCAGCTGCGTGCAAAGTACACAAAACACAGCATCACAGGGATCGTTAGGAAAGAAAAGCATTTGGGGGGGGGCTCTCTAAAATCTTTCATCTAGCTCCACCGTATCAATAGAGTGTGTGGGCTGAGAACCTACTACAGGCAATAAGTGAAATACAAAACCAGTATTAACCTGAAAACAATGCGGCGCACAATCCGCTCCGCAGCCCGTTGTACAGGAGCCGCATGGAGCGAGATTCATTTAGTTCAAGCTGAGGTTGCTGCAAGCTGAAGAGCCGCAGGGGGTGCGCGAGCTGTCATAATGGGGGTGCGCAAGCTGTCATAATGGGGGTGCGCGAGCTGTCATAATGGGGGTGCGCGAGCTGTCATAATGGGGGTGCGCGAGCTGTCATAATGGGGGTGCGCGAGCTGTCATAATGGGGGTGCGTGAGCTGTCATAATGGGGGTGGGTGATCACATTCATCTTCAGCTGGGATCGTGCCGGTACACAGAACAATCCTTTGGTGCCTGAGCTCCTCTGTTAAAGGAAGAAAAATGAGCCGAAACATAAACTGTCTGTAACTACTGTGCAAGCCAGAGGCGGACTACCCATATAGATGCCAATGGTTACCCATGACATGGACTGATTACTACCACCCGGGCATCTCCTGGCATGGGCAAACCAAGTACATTAAAATCAATAGGAGAGTCCTGACCACCTCTCCATTCCAAACAGAGAAGTTTTGGCTCTCTCCACTTAAAATCCATGGGATAGTCTTGTCCACCTCTCCATTCCAAACAGAGAACTTTCGAGGCTCTTCCATGAAAACCAATGGGACAGTCCTAATCATCTCTCCATTTAAAACTGAGAAGTTTTGGGGATCTCCCTTTAGAAACCAGGGGGAGTCTCGATCATCTCTCCATTCAAAACGGAGAATTTCAGGACTCTCCCATTAAAATCAATGGGAGAGTCTCGTCCATCTCTCCTTTCCAAACAGAGAAGTTATGGGCCTGTCCCATTAAAATCACAGGGAGAGCCCCAATCACCTGTCAGTCCAAAACTGACAAATATTGGTCCTTTCCCATTAAGCTTCAGGACTCTCCCATTAAAATCAGTGGGAGAGTCCCGACCATCTCTCCCTTCCAAACAGAGAAGTTTTGAATCTCGCCCATTAAAATCAATGGGAGAGTCTCATCCCTCCCTCTGTTACAAATGGAGAGGTTTTGGGGAATGTTCTCAAGACTGGTATTGATGGCATATCCTAAAAATACACCATCAATGTCTGAAATGGAGCAACCCCTTAAAGGGTATTCACTATGGCTATGGGGGTAGATCACTTTTACCTGATTCTCTCTACTGATCGGAGCACTTTTCTGGTCATTGGACATAAATGTTAAGATTGTTGTCTATGGCCGGGTTTAGCTTGGACACAGACCCCTCAAGTCAGAGAAAAGACCGATATTCAAGTCGTTTATAGCTTCTCTACCGCATACTGGTTATTATAATAACATAGTAGATAAGGATGGAAGAAGAAACAGGTCTATCAAGTCCAACCTATAACCCTATGTGCTGATCCAGAGGAAGACAACCCTACGTGTTGATGCAGAGGAAGGCAACCGTAGGTGTTGATCTAGAGGAAGGCAACCGTAGGTGTTGATGCAGAGGAAGGCAACTGTATGTGTTTATTCGGAGGAAGGCAACCGTAGGTGTTGATCTAGAGGAAGGCAACCGTAGGTGTTGATCCAGAGGAAGGCAATCCTAGGGGTTGATCCAGAGGAAGGCAACCCTATGTTTTGATCTAGAAGAAGGCAACCCTATGTGTTGATCCAGATGAAGGCAACCCTAGGTGTTGATCCAGAGGAAGGCAACCCTGTGTATTGATCCAGATGAAGGCAACCCTATGGGCTGATCCAGATGAAGGCAACCCTATGTTTTGATCTAGAAGAAGGCAACCCTATGTGATGATCCAGATGAAGGCAACCCTAGGTGGTGATCCAGGGGAAGGCAACCCTAGGTGGTGATCCAGAGGAAGGCAACCCTAGGTGTTGATCCAGAGGAAGGCAACCCTAGGTGTTGATCCAGAGGAAGGCAACCCTGTGTATTGATCCAGATGAAGGCAACCCTATGGGCTGATCCAGATGAAGGCAACCCTATGTGTTGATCTTGAAGAAGGCAACCCTATGTGTTGATCCAGAGGAAGGAAACCCTATATGTTGATCCAGATGAAGACAACCCTATGTGTTGATCCAGAGGAAGGCAATCCTATGTGTTGATCCAGAGGAAGGCAACCCTGTGTATTGTTCTAGATGAAGGCAACCCTATGGGCTGATCCAGATGAAGGCAACCCTATGTTTTGATCTAGAGGAAGGCAACCTTATGTGTTGATCCAGAGTAAGGCAAAGCCCTCTATGAGGCGGAGGCCAATTCAAGAGGAAAAATTTCTTCCCAACTCCATAGGGAGACACAGGAGCACCTGTCCATTGAAAACAGAGAAGTTTCAGCTCTCTAATATTATAATTAATGGAAGAGTCCAGACAATGTCTCCATTCAAAACGAAGACATTTCAAGACTCTCCAATTAAAACCAATGGGAGAGTCTCGACCACATCTACCTGCTCACAATTAAAAGGTTTTGGGGCACATTCTTAAGACTGGTATTGATGGCATATCCGAACAATACACCATCAATGTCTGAAATGGGGCAACCCTTGAAGGACATTCACTATGTCTATGGGAGTAGATCACTTTTACCTGATCCTCTCCACTGGTCGGAGCACTTTTCTGGTCATTGGATATAAATATTAAGATAGTTGTCTATGGCCGGGTTTAGCTTGGACACAGACCCCTCAAGTCTGGCCAACAAATTCTTACACTAAACTGCCTTCAGCTCAGATGTTCCAGTCCATTTTTCACACCCTATGGAAGCGCCAAGCAGAAAGCCAACATTGGTAACCGGGGAGCAGAGAAAGCTCGGCTCTTCCTTCTCCCTGCTGCTTCGCCTCATGTCACGATGTTATTTTTAAACCATCAGATTCATCTATAATTTTTCAGCTTATGCTTTTATCAGCTGTGCCTCCGCGCTGGCGAGAGCCGCTCGAAATCAGAGATTTCCATGACATGCGGCCTCACGGAATCAGAAATTGCTCACAAGTGCCTTCCCCGAGATTCCGATCAAATGAAGGGAATTCTCATTTAATGAGAAGTGCCTCGTTTAAGGTGAGGATGAAGGGGTATCTGCGGCGACTATCTCCACTCTCATCCTTGCAGGGACTCCACTGTCTTTCATCATGTGGAGAGCACGAGAGGGGCTATGGATTCTGGCACGGCAGTGATGAGCACGGTTACTATCCACTTACTCGCATACGCTTAATGGAAAGGAAAATTCGCGAGCTCAGCGAATGCCAAGGAAGCTCCTCGGGTGGCTGCCCCCGAAGAGACTGCAAAATGATGATCTACGACCAACAAGATAGTCATTCTCCACAACCTGCCTTTGGAGAAGACGTGTGGAGGTGGAAATGATTGGGGGACGTGGAGACGCTGAACCACGGCTGATGGACCTGGGAACAGGATGGATATCATTCCAATCATCAAAAAGCCCTTGAGGGTTCAGAGACTTCGAAGTAGAAAATTGTTGTAGAAAAGACCGGTATTCGAGTCGCTCATAGCTTCTCTACCGCCCACAAGTTATTATCATAGTAACATAGTAGATAGGGCTGGAAGAAGGCATAGGTCTATCAAGTCTAACCCTATGTGCAGATCCAGAGGAAGGCCAAGACCCTTATGAGGTGGAGGCCAAGTAGAAAAGTGTTGGAGAAAAGCCCGGTATTCGAGTCATTCAAAGCTTCTCTACCACTGAGAAGTCCTATAGAATAGAATGGAGAATACAGTGCTCTCCTCTATATTAGGAACTCCCATAGAACAGAATGGAGAACACAGTACTCCCCTGTACTGGGAACTCCCAAAGCGGAGAAGGGAGAGACCACACCGCTCCATTGTACTGGGAACTCCCATAGAACAGGATGCCGAACACAGCGCGCCCCTGTACTGGGAATGTCCATAGAACAGAATGGAGAAGAGAGAGCTCCCCTGTACTAGGAACTCCCATAGAACATAATGGAGAACACAGTGCTCCCCTGTAGTTGGAACTCCCATAGAACATAATGGAGAACACAGTGCTCCCCTGTACTGGAAACTCCCATAGAGGAAAATGGAGAGAACACAACGCTCCATTGTGCTGGGAACTCCCATAGAACAGAATGGAGAGAACACAGCGCTCCTCTTTACTGGGAACTACTATAGAACAGAATGGAGAACACAGTGCTCCCCTGTACTGGGAACTCCCATAGAACAGAATGGAGAACACAGCGCTCCCCTGTACTAGGAACTCCCATAGAACAGATTGAAGAGCACAGTGCTCCCTGTACAGGGAACTCCCATAAAACAGAATGGAGAGAACACAGTGCTCCCCTGTACTGGGATCTCCGATAGAACAGAATGGAGAACACAGCGCTCCCCTATACTGGAAACTCCCATAGAACAGAATGGAGAGAACACAGTGCTCCCCTGTACTAGGAACTCTCATAGAACAGAATGGAGAACACAGCGCTCCCCTGTACTGGAAACTCCCATAGAACAGGATGGAGAGAACACAGCGCTCCCCTGTACTGGGAACTCATATAGAATAGAATGGAGAACACAGCGCTCCCCTGTACTGGTCACTCCCATAGAACAGAATGGAGAGAACACAGTGCTCTCCTGTACTGGGAACTCATATAGAACAGAATGGAGAGAACACAGCGCTCCCCTGTACTGGGAACTCCCATAGAACAGAATGGAAAGAAAACAGCGCTTCCCTGTACTGGGAACTCACATAGAATAGAATGGAGAACACAGCGCTCCTCTGTACTGGGAACTCCCAGAGAACAGAATGGAGAGAACACAGTGCTCCCCTGTACTGGGAACTCATATAGAACAGAATGGAGAACACAGCGCTCCCCTGTACTGGGAACTCCCATAGAACAGAATGGAGAACACAGCGCTCCCCTGTACTAGGAACTCCCATAGAACAGAATGGAGAACACAGCGCTCCCCTGTACTGGGAACTCCCATAGAACAGAATGGAGAGAACACAGCGCTCCTCTGTACTGGGAACTCCCATAGAACAGAATGGAGAGAACACAGCGCTCCCCTGTACTGGGAACTCCCATAGAACAGAATGGAGAACACAGCGCTCCCAATCTAAGCCCTCTAATGGGGGTTGCCGCTATCCGGCATGGCCCACACTAAACCCGCAAATGACATGGAGGGTCCGCCTCCTCCGCTATCTGTCTATGACAAGGCTTTAGAGTTGGCTACACAGCCTCTGACTTCTCCATGACTATGGACGTCACAATGGGACCCCCCGTCCTCCATGATGTACATTTTCATCCTTGTGCACCAAGAGGTTACATTTAACTCGCCATAAAAAGGGCACATGGGACAAAGGCAAGCGAAAGATGCCAACAATCATCACCCCCCCCCCCCCGCCCATAGGTGCCCAGAAGAAGAGTCACATCGGCTTTCGTGCTCCGGAAAGAGACAACATATGTGTAAATATAAATCAAACTTAAAGGAATAAGCGGCTCCGGAGCGTCCAATCATCGCGGATTAGACAAGAACCAGCCATAGCCTTTCCCTACAAGGAGCCGGGAGAGCGTTATCTTTGCACATTCAGGGACGGGGGGAGGGGGTTAATGGACAGCATTTATTGGGTTTGCCATATACAAGCGAGTGTGTGCGCCGAGATACAGCAAAAATATATGCTAAACATTATAAGCTTCTTACAATCCCGTAACCGAACCTATTAATCTTTATGCAGTGTATACTTCAAAGCCCGCCTGTCATGGATCAGGGCTCTTGTTTTCAGAGGGAGTTGTATGGAGCCTCTCTCTAGGGTTGGATGCTTAATGCAGGACATGTTTTACATGCACAGAACCAGGATCCGGGGGCTTGGAAGGAGAATAAAAGACTCCGCTGTCCTGGGAGACGCAGTATTGCTGGCTGCATAGGTAAGAGCAGGGCTTGAGGCACGAAGAACGACGACTGCATAGAACTGTCGGGGACCTGGACCACGGTGGACAACAAAGAAGCCAAAAAAGAAAGTATAGAGGCAGCAAAACTAAACCTGGCAGATAGCACAAAAATGCTGGTCCCTGCCCTCATCATCTCCCGCCTAGACTACTGCAACATCCTTCTCTGTGGCCTCCCAGCTAGCACCCTCCCTCCCCTCCAATCCATCCTTAACTCTGCCGCCCGTCTGATTCACCTCTCTCCTCGCTACTCCTCTGCCTCTCCCCTCTGCCAATCCCTTCACTGGCTTCCCATTGCCCAGCGAATCCAGTTCAAGTTACTGACCATGACCTACAAGGCTCTCCATGACCTCTCCCCTCCATACCTCTCTGCCTTAATCTCCACATACCTCCCCTCTCTGCTCCTCACAGGACCTTCTTCTCTGCTCTCCTCTTATCAGCTCCTCACACAACCATCTCCAAGACTTCTCCTGTGCTTCACCCACACTCTGGAACTCACTGCCCCAACACATCAGACTCTCCTCCAATCTCTGCTCCTCACAGGACCTTCTCCTCTGCTCTCCTCTTATCAGTTCCTCACACAACCGTCTCTAAGACTTCTCCCGTGCTTCACCCACACTCTGGAACTCACTGCCCCAACACATCAGACTGTCCTCCACTCTCACTAGCCTCAAACGTAACCTGAAAACCCATCTCTTCAGGAGCCTATAACCTACACTAACAGTGTTGCACTGCTCCACCCCACAAACATGCCTGCCCCTCACCCTCTGTCTCTTCACCCCTCCCCTGTAGATTGTAAGCCCTCACGGGCAGGGTCCTCTCTACCTCTGTACCAGTTATCACTTATTGTCACTTTGTAATTGTTTGACCAATGTTATTTATGTACCCGCCTCAAAAGTATAGCGCCCGGGAACCAACTGTACTCAAAAATAAATCATAATTATAATAATAACGCAACGTGATATCACAGCACAGAAAGCTATTCCAATTTTTTTAACTTATCCCTGTCAGTCGGTCACAATAATATGACTCTTCTTTTTTTTTTTTCCTCCTCGCCTTCCAAGAGCCATAATTCTTTTTATTTTTCCATGTATATAGTTACAGCTCAATGGCTGGACTAGAGACTGAACCCAGTAAGAGACAAAACAGAGGCAAAAAACTGCACATTAAATTGATACCTGTTCACACCAGTATGCAGAAAAGCCCGTCCAATTGAATAGTAGTGGCGTAATAGGCTGTAAACCAGCATGGTGCACTACATGTATCTGTGTTAATGGCACCCCTCTGTATCGCCTTATCTATATGTAATTAAAATACCAGCAACCACCCCCTTCATGCGTGGAGGGCATGCGAGTGGTTGTCTTATCGGTATTTTTGCATTTGTGCAATCTCCCCATGTATTATACTGTGGCTTTTCTGCATACTGGTGTGAACAGGTATCAATTCAATGTGCAGCTTTTTTATCATCTAATTGTTCCCCTAGTAGAGGGGTGTGTGAGCTGCTGCTCAGCAATTACCTGCACCTGTTCATCTATCCCAAGTAGCACAGCGGCCTGTGTTGCCTCTTACTGGGTTCAGTTTCTAGTCCAGCCATTGAGCTGTAAATATGGTCTTTTTTATGTTTTTGAGCAAAAAATGTTCAATGTTTCTGTTATTTTTCCATGTATATAGACCTATACAGGCTTTTATTTTGCAGGCTGAAATGTGAAGAAAAAAACTACTTGCGCCATACTTGTGGGGGTTTTGTTTTTACAATGTTCACTATTCGGTATAAATGATGGGTTATCTATATTCTGCAGGTCCGTACGATTCCGGTGATACCAAATGTGTAGAGTTTTTGTTGTAGGACCGTAAAAAAATCCAAATATTCTCTATTTTTTTTGTTTTTGCCCGTTTCGCCATTTTCTGCGACCAGTAACTTGTTTGAACTCCCTCCCCCCCCCCAGTGACCGGAGGGAGGGGGCAGGGTTTGCGGGGTGAAGTGTACTTTTTATTGGTCCCATTCTATGTGATAGTTACGACTTATTGATCACTTTTTATTCCAATTTATAGGGGACCTATATCTGCAATTTTGGCGTTTGGAATTTTACCTTCTATGGTGTTCAGCGTAGAAGGCACAAATGATGTTATATTTTAATAGTAGAGACTTTCACGGACACAGGAATACCAAATGTGTAACTTTTTTATTATTAATTTTTATTTACTTGTAAAATGTCAAAATGGGGGTGATTTAAACTTTTAATATTTTTTATTTTGATATTTAAAAAAAAAAAAAAAATGTTACACTTTAACTTTTACTCCCAATAGGGTACTTGACTGCTAGGGGCATGATCATTAGGACACCCTTCTGCATTGTTTCATCACTGCAGAAGGATATCCAAAGATGGCGGTTCTAGCACTTCCTGTCTAGAGAAGGAAGTGACTGAAACGTAATCATGGCGGTTATGGAAGCCTTCATAAAGTTTCCAGCTGCCAGGTTAACATATTGACACCCCTCAATCTCGCTGTAGGGGTGACAATCGCAGTGAAAAACGGTGCGTGGCACCATTTCTTATTCATTTAGATGCCGCAATGTCTAAGGTTTTAAACAGCAGGGACCAGAGCTGGCTCCATTTCCTGCTGTTAGCGGTGGGTTGCGGTTGTAATTAACAGCTGACGACAGCCTTCTATGCAGCGGTTGTACTAAGAAATCCTACACAGAACCTTACTGGCACCAGGACGTATGGGTATATCCTGTATCAGTCAGGGGTTAATGTTTTCAATGGCATTTGTTTACAGATCGAAGCAGATAACATGAAAATGATACCATGGTCAAGAGGGTCTCTGCCGCATCTGTAAACCAGCAGTCACGAGAAGTACAATGAAGCATGTAGGAAGTAACAGAAGAAAGACTCACTGCTTGATGATTTAGGACACTAGGTGGATTGTAACAGGTACACGGCTGGTAGAGATTTCACATGCAGGTTCAATCCAGGAGCAAGTGAGTAATAGTCATAACTCACCCTAATCATCCCTATATCTTCTCCTAAAACTCGCCCTTATGGCTGTCCCTGACACTGGACTCTTTATCTCTAAAACTGATCTTAAAAGGTTTCCCTAAAAAATGTCCCTAAGCTACAATTGACCCTAATACAGAAAGCAGCTATAGGATGCAGATACCCCTTTGCAGAGGACTGCAGAAACTAAACACCAAACCAATATTCTCAAGGACTAAAAACTTTAGAACTTGGCCTAACAGGAATTATACAAGAAAAGGCAATATACTAAGACTTGACATGACTAGATTTTAATAAACAATTATTTGACATATCAAGAATCAAGAGGACCTTTACGGTTATACTCTATAATCAGATCACCAGATTCAAATGAACTTTATAGAGAGACTATAAGGAGCTAATGAGCTCCAGGTGCGTGGCCAGGTCAGCTGACATGCAAGGATCTGGAGCAGTTACCATACAACCATTCCAAACAAACAGACACAGAAGACAGACATAACATAGAAACTCCTACTGACTTACTAAGCAGAGGATGAAATAGCAGAAGAGTTCCTGCCTTTTGTTACATCGGTGTGTAGATATATGGTTTTCTTGTCCTGTTGAGTACTCAACGTAATATATATATATATATATATATATATATATATATATATTATATATATATATATATATATATATAAAAACACTGCAACTATTTGTCGTTGTTGCTGGAATGAAACATATTACAATATCAGAGGAAAGGAGAAGTTTATTGGGGAAAAAGTACAATTCAGCTGAGGCTTTAGTCCCATTGGCTGCATTTAGCCTAGATACAAGAAAAGATATGGCTAGGCATGGAGAAGAACAAGTTCCATATGGCGGGCTACAAAGGTTGCATCTGGGTCTGTAGACCCTTTATACGTAATGGGCACCGTGACATCAAATTTTATTCCACTAAGTGCCTGGAAATGGCCCCAGCAGAGTCAGGGCTATGTAATGAAGATGCCAGTTGTGTCTCGATGGGGGACATGCAAACTATGGGAGTTGCTTGTGTTTGTTGGTGGATCAAATGATCCTTTTGTACTGTTGGTCGGTATGGGCTGTCCAAGACCTGTTCATTGCGTGTGCCTTCACATAACCATTGCTTCTGATATCTCATAAAAGCTTGGTCAGAACGGCTTAGATGGTGGGCCAATTGTCAAAAGAACCAACCAGCTTCTTGCTGGCTATCCGCTCCTCTTGACTTCCGGGTTCTCACCCCAACACTGAGGAGAGGTTTGCACTCCATTCCCTTAAAATGGAGCACAAGCCTCCATCCTGTGTAGGGATGAGAACCCAGAAATCAGGAGGAGCAGATGACCGGGAGCTTCAGCGTGGACAGTTAGATATGTACCCGTTTTTATCTTTTTTTGCCCACTCTTGCCCCAATGTCATGCAATTCTTATTATTTTTTTGTTAGTGCACAACCCCATTAAGATTTGGCAAAAAAATTGGTGAGGGTCTGTAAATAACTGCACAAGTATAAGATCTTCACTATAATAGCTGTTATAGAGAGAAGATGGAGCCCCCTGCATGTGTAGTCACCACTTGACTTCTTCTTGATCTTCCAAGATGGCCAATATCAAAGATGACCAATAAGGGGTCAATAAAGAGGACAGGAAAAGAAAAACAACTGGTCTGGTTAGAGAGCGTAGTTTTCATAGACCCCCTAAGGCCATGTTCCCACGGCTTAAAATGGGCCGTATTTCGGTCCGTAATTACGCGCCGTAGTGTGCAAATTACGGGCTGAAAACGGCCCATTCATTACGGTAATCCACAGTTCTCATAGAGAACTATGGATTACGTCTCCTGTCCCTGCGCGGCGGATTCGCCGAGGGGGGAGATAATTGACATGTCATTTTCTAGCGGCGTATACGCGCCGTTAGCATGATTGTCTATGGGCCGGTGAAGTGCCGCCCCCCCCCCCCCCCGCTCACTCCCCCCCCCGCCCCAGGCCACACGGCGTAACTGCGGGGCGTAATTACGTCCCGCAGTTAACCCGTGTGAACATAGCCTAAGACTCCACGTGGTGGAGACCATGAAGTAGGCGATCTTCCCTTCAGAAGTCTATAGCTGTGATGGAGAGAAGAGGGACCCCATGCATGTGTTGTCACCACTTGACTTCTTCTTGACCTCCCAAGATGGCCAACATCAAAGATGACCAACAAGGGGTCAATAAAGAGGACAGGAAAAGAAAAACAACTGGTCTGGTTAGAGAGCGTAGTTGGCAGAGACCCCCTAAGACTCTACGTGGTGGAGACCATGAAGTAGGCGATCTTCCCTTCAGAAGTCTATAGCTGTGATGGAGAGAAGAGGGAGCCCCATGCATGTGTAGTCACTACTTGACTTCTTCTTGACCTCCCAAACTGGCCAACATCAAAGATGACCAACAAGGGGTCAATAAAGAGGACAGGAAAAGAAAAACAACTGGTCTGGTTAGAGAGCGTAGTTGGCAGAGACCCCCTAAGACTCTACGTGGTGGAGACCATGAAGTAGGCGATCTTCCCTTCAGAAGTCTATACCTGTGTTGGAGAGAAGAGGGAGCCCCATGCATGTGTAGTCACCACTTGACTTCTTCTTGACCTCCCAAGATGGCCAACATCAAAGATGACCAACAAGGGGTCAATAAAGAGGACAGGAAAAGAAAAACAACTGGTCTGGTTAGAGAGCGTAGTTGGCAGAGACCCCCTAACACTCTACGTGGTGGAGACCATGAAGTAGGCGATCTTCCCTTCAGAAGTCTATAGCTGTGATGGAGAGAAGAGGGAGCCCCATGCATGTGTTGTCACCACTTGACTTCTTCTTGACCTCCCAAGATGACCAACATCAAAGATGACCAAAAAGGGGTCAATAAAGAGGACAGGTCTGGTTAGAGAGCGTAGTTGGCAGAGACCCCCTAAGACTCCACGTGGTGGAGACCATGAAGCAAGTGATCCTCCCTTCAGAAGTCTATAGCTGTGATGGAGAGAAGATGGAGCCCCCTGCATGTGTAGTCACCACTTGACTTCTTCTTGACCTCGCAAGATGACCAACATCAAAGATGACCGACAAGAGGTCAATAAAGAGGACAGGAAAAGAAAAACAACTGGTCTGGTTAGAGAGGTAGTTGGCAGAGACCCCCTAAGACTCCACGTGGTGGAGACCATGAAGAACGGGGTCCTTTGTGCCCATCTGATAATCTAGCCCTGGTGCCCAGTATCCGTTACTCATCCTCAGGTGCCAACATCTCGAAATGACTTGTCTCTTCTTACCAGAGACTGCTGGGACTGACAGGCACATCACGCTACACGAGAGGGGAGGTGGCACTACACCCACTCACTCCCAGAAAGTGATACAACTGCCAACTACGCTTTGTAGTATAAATACAAGGCAGTCATTTTGTACACACTGGCGTCCTCCCCCGGGGTTCGCATTAATAGAGGCGGTTTAAAATATTAGTTTATTGAACTTGTGCCTACTGAGCAGAAATGGAGCCTCCTAGCCGGGGGCTCCTGATTGTGCTGCTGCAGAGCTGGCACCGGCTACGCGGGCATGACAGATCCGTGCCTCTGGGTGAACGGAGACTCCCGGGGGACGGTGCCTGCTTCTTTCATCACCTCCAGTTTTTAAGTGTTAGGTACAGCAAATAGGATGAGAGAGGAACAAGGAGGATTCATTGTATCAACACAGAGCGACGGCTCCGAGGAAAGATTCTCATCACTCGATACAGGAGCACACATACACCTCCTCCGTGTACATTTTGTACCTTGTTCTCATTTTGCCTTCTATAATATGTTTTATCCACACATTTTGTGTATTTCTCTACCCTTTGGTATTGTGTGCAGGTCAATCTTGTGTAGGTTGATAATATTTTGTGTTCTGTGCCATTTTTCACCTTGATATCACAAGGCATTATGGGAAAGGAGCTGAGAAGCTCAAGCGCCCTCTACTGGGTGTAACAAATCCTCAATTTGCTACTCATCTGCAGACAGCTGTTTCGGGGATTTGCCCCTCATCAGTGCAGAGCGATACTGGCTGGCTGGGTGGGAGGCAATGAGTGGCTCTGAAAGGGAAGATCTCTCCTTGGTGAGAGCACCATATAGGCGTGTGGAGATCCGAAATTGCCTTTTGCACTTCACGAAGCATCTGCATATCAAAAGGCATTATGGGAAAGGAGCTGAGAAGCTCAAGCGCCTCTACTGGTGTAACGAATCCTCAATTTGCTTTTGACCCACTGAGTCTTTGAAAAGCAAAAGGGATATTAGCCAAGCCAGTATCACCCATCTGCATACAGCAGCTGTTCCGGGGTTTTGCCCCTCATCAGTGCACAGCAGAGTGATATTGGCTGGCTGGGTGGGAGACAATGAGTGGCTCAGAAAGGGGAAGACCTCTCCTTGGGGAGAGCACCATATAGACGTGTGGAGATTCGAAATTGCCTTTTGCACTTCCAAAGCATCTGTTACACAAGGCATTATGGGGAAAAGGAGCTTAAAAGCCAAAGCCACTCTATTGGGGGTAACAAATCCCCAATTTGTTTTGACCCCCTGAGTCTTGGAAAGCAAAGGGATATTCCAAGCCAGATTCTATCTGCCTCAGTTTTTGGGGTTTTGCCCCTCATATTTCAGGCAGACCGATACTGGCTGGATGGGTGAGAGGCAATGAGTGGCTAGAAAGGGAAATTTCTCCTTTGGGGGAGAGCACCATATATTTTGGGAGATTTAAATTTTGCCTTTGCACTTCACAAAAGAAAATTGTACAAGAGCATTTGGGAAAAAGGACTGAAAGCTCAAAGCCATCTATTGGGTGTAACAAACCCTCAATTTGTTTTTTGACCCAGGGTCTTTGGAAAAAAAAAAGGGGGATATTAGCCAAGCCAGTATCACCCACTGCGTACGTGTTTCGGGTTTTGCCCCTATCGTAAAAGAGAGAGCGATATGGTGGCTGGGCGGGAGGCAATGAGTGGCTCAGAAAGGGGAATATCTCTCCTTGAGGAGTGCACCATATAGGCTAATATCCCTTTTGCTTTCTAAAGACTCAGTGGGTCAAAATCAAATTGCAAATTCCCATAATGCCTTGTGATATGCAGATGCTTCGTGGAGTGCAAAAGGCAATTTTCGAACTCCACGGCCCCTGAATGGGCTCTCCCCGGGGAAAAGGGGGATTTCCTTTCTGATGTTTTTTTTCCTGATTTGTGTTTTTTTTTTCCTACCCTTTTTAATGCTTTGTGCAGGGGCGTAGCTATAGGGGGTCCAGAGTCCTGTTTTATGTTTTTTCCATGCATTTTGTGATTTTTTTCCACCCTTATTTATGCTTTGTGTTTATGTTTATTTGTTTTTTTAGTGCTTTAGCCCTTTATTGCTTTTTTTAAAATTACATGACATTTTGGTTTATAAAATTTGGGTGTAAAAGGTGTATTCTGTGTTTTTTTTGAAGCTTTCCCACCAATGCTTGCGGGCCACGAGGGACCTTCTTTATACTATAATGTATACCCTGGGTCCCATAGGCTACCACCTGCCTTTGAGTCATAGGCTTCTACCCTATATCTGGTGCAATATTCTGGACACCCTACATTACCTACTTACTATAGCCTTTAAAATTTTGAGTGCTTTGGGTTGTATTACAGCCCTCCTGACAATTTACAACTCTATTGGTCACACATTACCTCTTTCTGTTATAGTGACAAGCATGATTAATACAGGTAGTCCCCGGGTTACAAAAGGGATAGGATGTGGTTTTTTTTAAAAGGGGGTTTTCTCATACATTGATTCATTTCCTCTTCCCCGTTTTCTTTTTTCATTTTTAAAAAAACAGGGGCGTGTTTTTGGCTTTCAGGTGCAGCAGAAGCCAGGTCTGTGCTATGCAGCCAGGGGTGGGCCTATCAAGGGGTAGAACAGGGCGTAGTGTAGAAAACCCGTTTGGCAGTATCAGGAGGGTAAAAAGGTCCCGTACTATAGGACCAGGCTGGCAGCCTTCAGGAGAGATTTAAGAGGGAGTAGCTAAGCGACCATATGGAGCCTTAATGAGAGAATTTAACAGGTCTGTACTATACGACCAGGTGGCGCCTATCAGGGGGGATAGAACAGGTTGTAGCTAAAGCCCAGTGCTGGCAGCCTATCAGGAAGATTTAAGAGGTAGTAGCTATAGCGACCATACTGGCAGCCCCATCATGAGGATTGAAGAGGTCTGTAGCTATAGGACCCGTATGGAGCCCACATGAAGATTTAAAAAGGTCTGTAGCTATAGAAAAAGTGCTGGCGTTCAGGAGGAGTAAACAGGCTGTAGCTATAGCTCAGCACTGGGCCTTCAGGAGAGAGTAAACAGGTCCCGAGCTAAGCGACCTTTTTCGCCTTCAGGAGGGAGTGAAAACGGTTTCTATAGCAAACCGTGCTGGGGGCTATCAGGAAGATCACACAAGTCTGTAGCATTTTGCGACCCTGAGGGGTGATGCGCCCATACAAGGGGGTATTAGGAAAATGGGACACTGCTAATGGCACATATTGCAAAGTGAAATTTTTTTTGCAAAAATCTTTTAAACCTAAAAAGCAGCAATCCCTGTAGTGAGACAACCCCTTTAAGTTGAATTTGTATGTAAGTCAGAACAGGTATATTTATTAAAGGAGTTGTCTCACTACAGGGATTGCTGCTTTTTATGTTTAAGATCTTGCAAAAACAAGTCACTCTATTAACAGTGTCCTACCTATTCCTAGATATCCCCTCTTGTATGGGCTGCATCAGCTCCTCAGGTCACTATAGCTACAGACCTGTTTGATCTCTCCTTATAGTCTGCCAGCACTGGTCGCTATAGCTACAGACCTGATCTATCTTTCCTGATAGGCGGCCAGTGCTGGTAGCTATAGCTACAGACCTGTTCAATCTCTCCAGATAGGCTTCCAACACTGGTCACTATAGCTACAGACCTGTTCAATCTCTCCTGATAGGCTTCCAGCACTGGTCACTATAGCTACAGACCTGTTCTATCTCTCCTGATAGGCTTCCAGCACTGGTCACTATAGCTACAGACCTGTTCAATCTCTCCTGATAGGCTTCCAGCACTGGTCACTATAGCTACAGACCTGTTCTATCTCTCCTGATAGGCTGCCAGCACTGGTCACTATAGCTACAGACCTGTTCAATCTCTCCTGATAGGCTTCCAGCACTGGTCACTATAGCTACAGACCTGTTCAATCTCTCCTGATAGGCTGCTAGCACTGGTCACTATAGCTACAGACCTGTTCGATCTCTCATGATAGGCTGCTAGTACGGATCACTATAGCTACAGACCTGTTTCTTTTCTCCTGATAGGCTCCCGTACGGGTTTTACTATAGTTTACAGACCTGTTCTCTCTCTCCTAAGAGGCTGTCAGCACTGGTCGCTATAGCTACAGACCTGGCTTCTACTGCAGCCTAGTAAAAATCCAGTAAACACGCCCCTGAATTCAAAATGAAATCAAGAAAACAGGACTGAGGTAAGATGAATCAATATAGTGAGACAACCCCTTTAAATGTCCCTCCAAAACAAAGGTGTTTGTTTTTTTTTAGTTTTAGATAGTGCAAGGAAGGGTTTTTACATTTGTTCTGCTGTCTGTGCCTCTGTTAATAAGATTTCACCTCCTTTTCATATTATGTGCTGCTTTGGCATGTTGGAGCTTGTAGTTCCACAGCCACTGCTGTGGAACTACAAGTGCCACAGCCACTGCTGTGGAACTACAAGTGCCAGCATTCCACATAACTCTCCCTTTGTAACTAGGGGACAAATGTAAGTCAGAACGGTGTAAGTCGGGTACTGCCTGTGTAACGGAAACATCGCATGAAAGTCACAAGTCTCAACTTCTAAAATATCCTGCACCGATATTGCACTTTTTTTTTTAAATTGTAAATGTCCCTATCCTGAGTTTTTGCTGGATACAAGAAGCAATTTGTTGGATTGCGGTGGATTTTCTTCGCATCTTGGGCCCTCGCGCGCTTTTTTTGTGATTTACCACGGCCGCACACGTTATCTCGTCTAGGAGTCTGCGCCATGTTTGCTCTAACGAGGATTCTAAATACTAATTAACAAGGTTGTATCTTAGTTGTCAGCAGGGAGGAAAGTCATAGATCGCTTCCTTAACAGTAAAGCGCGAGGCTCGTAGGAACGGCGGCCGCCGTCTCTGTACATTACCGGACTCCGTGGGATTCTACACCTGGTGCAGCTTTCCTTTATTAAGAAGATAAATCTTCAAGCAGAAGGAAACCTGAGCGGTCCCAGAATCTATAGGGGTCCCACGGGGGATGGGGGGGGGGGGTGGGCTCCGCACTGACAACCTTGTTTATTAAGGATTTTCCCTTCTTGTACAGTAGAATGTGAGCGATCTATAGAACATACACAGGATGGATTGTGCTGGATCTGCGCAGGTCCATCTATCCAATATTGATATTCCAGCTCGATTCTCGAGGTCGCTGCCGACAAAATGGAGTGGGAGAAATCGAGTTAAATAATGACTTAAAGTCGTCTGAACCTGAAGCTACCTGGAAGTGTATTAATAAGAAAAATGAGAACGTTACACGAGATAGCAAACAGAATAAACTAATACACTGTAAGCTGCAGTCCTATGCAACACCACAGGCAACACAGTAATAATTCAGTCTGCAGATAATGTCGAAAATTTCACCCGCAGTCCTATGCAACACCACATATAACACAGTAATAATTCAGTCTGCAGATAATGTCGTAAATTTCACCTGCAGTCCTATGCAACACCACATATAACACAGTAATAAATCAGTCTAGAGATAATGTCATAACTTTCCCCCGCAGTCCTATGTAACACCACAGGCAACACAGTAATAATTCAGTCTGCAGATAATGTCGCAAATTTCACCCGCAGTCCTATGCAACACCACAGGCAACACAGTATTAATTTAGTCTGCAGATAATGTCGTAAATTTCACCTGCAGTCCTATGCAACACTACAGATAACACAGTGATAATTCAGTAAACGGATAATGTAATAAATGTCACCTGCAGTCCTATGCAACAGCACAGATAACACAGTGATAATTGTGTGAATACAGAAAACGTACTACTGTCTTATTACAGAAACTATAGCAGATGTCACCCGCAGTCCTATGCAACAGCACAGATAACACAGTGATAACTCTCTGAGTACAGATAATGTAGTAGATGTCAACTGCAGTCCAATGAAACACCACAGATAACACAATGATAACTCTCTGAGTACAGAAAATGTAGCAGATGTCCCCTGCAGTCCTATGTAACAGCACAGATAACACCATGATAACTCTCTGAGTACAGATAATGTAGCAGATGTCCCCTGCAGTCCTATGTAACACCACAGATAACAGTGATAACTCTCTGAATACAAATAATGTAGTAAATGTCACATGCAGTCCTATGCAACAACACATATAACACAGTAATAGCTCTCTGATTACAAATAATGGAGTAGCTGTCACCTGCAGTGCTATGCAACACTACATATAACACAGTGATAACACTCTGATTACAAATAATGGAGTAGATGTAATCTGCAGTCCTATGTAACACCACAGATAATGCAGTGATAACTCTCAGTACATATAATGTAGTAGATGTCATCTGCAGTCCCATGCAACACCACATATAACACAGTGATAACTCTATGAGTACAGAAAATGTAGTATATGTCACTTGCAGTCCTATGTATCACAACTCAGGTTTTCATTTTCAGGATATAGATAGTACAAATTAGCCTGCAGTCCTATGTAACAGAACAGGTAACCCCTCATTCTATTATCATGATGATTTCTGTGGCATGATAATTCAATTCAATGACGATCCGCACCAGTATCAGGACGGCTGGGATCCCACGGTGCAGCTTTTTCAGCTTTTAGATCCTTTCTTATGTTTCTTTCAAAAACCGCATTATGTGATTGAATCCAAAATCAACCCTTTGAAACCTATAATAGAACTACAGGTTGCAGCCAGCCCTGGCACCCCCTCGTGCGCTGCTGGCATCGCCTGTAGGGTAACCGATTGCTCGCCCGCTTTACTTCTATGGTCGATCGAAGAATAAATCTGCAACAAAAATAAACCTCAGCTACTAAAGCGGAGGCAGCGGCCCCAGCGGACGGGCCCCTGAGTCGTGATCAGTCAGTGCTCTCATGTGAGATTTCCTTTCATATAAAATCAAAGGCTGAGGGCGCCGGCTAATTACAGCGTCTGTAATCGCCACTTGTGGAGCAGCGCTGGTTAATACAAACAGCATTGGGGCTACATCTAATATTCATGGCAGCTAATCAGGAGAATACATTATACTAACAGCAGCGGGGGGGGGGGGGGGGACACGTGACTGCGCCATACGAGGATCGGCAAGTCCGACCAATGTAACATGTGCTTCCCGATGTGTCATTTACAATACTGGTGTCTTTTATGTAGCAGAGGTGCACATGGGGCCGCTCAGGCAACAGGGCAAGCATGGGACTGCTATGTCTGCCCCCAGACCTTCTTTATCTAAGGATATGGACACATTTTATCTTTTTGCTGCTGTGGAGTCTGTGTAATTCCTTCACCTGTTGTTGGTGCTGCTGAATCTTACACAAAATAACTAAAATTAGTGTCTCTGACAGCTCTCTGCTCTCTCCCTTCCATCTCTCAGTATTAGACATAGTGGCAGAGAGGTGGAAAAGGTTGTATGTGGTAGATCAGAGCATGAAAAGAGAAGAGAGCATCCATGGAGGGAAGCTCACATCTAATATTCACGGCAGCTAATCAGGAGAATACATTATACTAACAACAGTGGGACCACATGACTGCGCCCTACAAGGATCGGCATGTCCGACCGCTGCAACATTGACATCTAAATAAGTGTTTCCCTATGTGTCATTAACGATACTGGAGTCTTTTATGTGGAAGAGGTGCATATGGGGCCCTTAAGGCAATAGGATAAGCATGTGACTGCTATGTCTGCACCCAGACCTTCTGTGTCTAAGGATATGGACACGTTTTATCTTTTTGCTGCTGTGGAGTCTGTGCAATTCCTTCACCTGTTGTTGGTGCTGCTGAATCTTACACAAAATAAATGGAAGTACTGCCGCTGACGGTTCTCTGCTCTCCCTCCCTTCCTATTAGAGATAGAGGCAGAGAGGTGGAAAAGGTTGTATGTGGTAGATCAGAGCTTGAAGAAAGAGGAGAGCATCCATGGAGGGCAGCTCACATCTAATACTCATGGCAACTAATCAGGAGAATACAATATACTAACAACAGGGGGGGGGGGGGCGCATGAATGCTCCATACGGGGATCGGCATGTCCGACCGCGGTAACATTGACATCTAAATAAGTGCTTATGTATGTGTCAAGCGTGCGACTGCTATTTCTGTACCCCTACCTTCTGTATCTAAGGATATGGACACATTTGCACTTATTTAGTGTTCATTTGCAGCTAAAAGCAAAATGAAACTCATTTTTAAACAGTCTTCATTAGAACATTCCTATATTTTTACTGCTGTGGAGTCTGTGTAATTCCTTCACCTGTTGTTGGTGCTGCTGAATCTTACACAAAATAAATGGAAGTACTGCCGCTGACGGTTCTCTGCTCTCCCTCCCTTCCTATTAGAGATAGAGGCAGAGAGGTGGAAAAGGTTGTATGTGGTAGATCAGGGCATGAAGAAAGAGGAGAGCATCCATGGAGGGCAGCTCACATCTAGTATTCATGACAGATAATCAAGAGACGAAGGGAGAATAAATTTGACTAACAACTACAGGCGGTCACATGGCAGCGCCTTATGAGGATCGGCATGCCTGACCGCTGCAAATTTTACATGTAAATAGGGGTTTCTCTAACATATTTCATTTACAATGCTAGTGTCTCTTTATGTAGAAGCGCATATGGGACCCCTCAGACAACAAGGCGGGGGAGCGGCTGCTATCTCTTTGCACTTATTTTTTTTTAGCGTTTACTTGCTGTCAAAAAGCTAAATTAAGCAAATTCCGAAATAGTCTTCATTAAAAATGTCTCACTACTTTGCTATTGTGAAGTCTGTATAAGTCCTTCACCTGCTGCTGGTGCTGCTGTCTCACAAAAATCCATCAAATTACTGTTACTGATTTCTCTGCTCTACTCCTTCCTTCTTTTAGCATTAGAGATAGTAGCAGAAGGTGGAAGACGTTGTATGTGGCAGATGAGAGCAATGAGAGAGAGGAGAGCCTCCAAGGAGGGCAGCTCACATAGGATGTAGAGAAGAAGGAAAGCACACAAGACAGTTCGCGGAGACTGAATCCGTTAGACGGTCAAGAGCATATGTGTCGAACTCAAAGATGGTGGGCTGCAGTAAGCCCGCCACATCATTTTATGTGGCCACCGAGAGCAGGGATGGACAAGTTTCAGAGGCAGAAGAACAGGTCTCCAATATTCCAGGAGGATGGAGCCAGTGTTTGGAAAAGACACTGGCACATGGAGCAGGCACCACCTAGAATTTGGAGCTCCAGATTGCACCTCAACACTGCTCTGTTCAATACCTCGCAGGCGGTGGCACAACTCTGACAGCCTTACCTAGAAACCCTCTAAGACCCATCAAAAGCCCTTTGAGGTCAGCAACAATGCTGATGTGGCCCTCAGTAAAATGGAGTCTGACACCCCTGGTCTATAGTTTACAGCTGGTGCTCTGCTTTCTCTACACTTGTACACAATGCAAGCACTGTTCCTGGTACTAACAGGCTATGGACTCTCCCCTTACCCCTTACCACAGTGTTAAAGATAGCAGCAGAGAGAAAGAGTAAGATATTGCACATGGCAGATGAGAGCAGAGAGAGAGGAGAGAGCAGCCTAGGAGGGCAGCTCAAACAGCCTGTAAAAAAGAAAGTAAACACAAGGCAGTTAGCAGAACATTCACTTAGGTTGTGCACAGATCTAGAGAGAAATAAGAGTACCCATTGCAAACTGTAGACCGTCAAAGTCATGCTCCTGCTTCTGACAGGCTCTCTGCTCCTCCCCCATCCCTTCTCACAGTGTTAGAGAAGACAGTAGAAGGAGAGGAGGTTCTTAATGAAAGATGAAAGTTTGCAGAGGGTGCAAGCAGTCGAGGAGGGCAGCTAACATAGTCTGTAGAAAGCAATTTGCAGGAAAAGAATCACTCAGGCTATGTACAAGTATAGAGAGAAAGCAGAGCAAACTCTAAACTTCTAACACATAGACCTCACCTCCAGCATCTATTACTGGAAGGACAATCCCCACATAAGAAAACCTGATAGTAGGAGCAGATGCAACCGGAATATCATGACAATGATTGAAGGACTCAGGTTTGCAGACGAAAACTTAACGCAACTCTTTCACTCAAAGTAACCACCAACATATGTAGTAATCATTTTTACAAAGCTTTTAAACATTTGGAGATGAACCACTCCCAAAATATAGCAGTGGTTGGAAAAAATTATGGGATGGGGAGTTGAAAGATTTTGCACGCATTAACGTGAACTGCAATATTACACACAACCTATGGGTGGCGCTCTAGATAATTATAGTCATGATTTTTCATTTTTTTCCGAAGACTTGTCTAGGAGGTGTGTGATTTATGTGGATGTGCAGGGCATACCAGCTATTATTATCAAATTGGTTTATATTGGCCCTGATGGTGGCACCTGCAGGTTGAACCCCCAAGCCTACATTTGTTCCCCCGATTTGTAGAAATGCTGCCGAGTATAATAAAGGGTGAGTGAAAAGTCCCGGGACACTCATTTACTTTAGAAACAAAAGGGAAAATGACAGATCTGAATCCTCCAGCAAGTAATGGGTGAAGGGCCCTATGTTTAAAGCTATGTTTAGAGTATGGCCGCCATCTTGGATCAAGGGCAAGTTTTTCCTATGGGAAGGGGGTCATGTAGCACATTGCCACAATCAGATTTGCATTATCTCTTGTGGTTCAAAAGTTATCAACACAGAAAGTTCTCATGTGGGTCATGATGATTGGATCCAGAGCCATCAGCTCAGTGTTCAGCACCAGGGACAGCACATTGAACACGTCAAATAGTTACTGTTGTAGCTGCAACTTTATGTGTTGATAACAAGAGATATTGTAATTCTGATGGCGAAAACTGATTTCCGAGACAACTCTGATCTTCTTTGATCCGCTACACGACCACCTTCCCATTGCAAAAACTTGCCATTGATCCAATAAGGCGGTTTTCAAGATGGCGGCCACTTTTTGGACACAGCCTAAAAGATAGGCCCCCTCACCTGTTACTTGCTGGGATATTCAGATATGGGATTGTCCCTTTTGTTTCGGAAATAAAATGGTGTCCTGGAATGTTCTATTCATTCTGTAATTTATCCACTGGCCAGAGATATTTCGACACTATATGGAACATCGTACACATACAGTGGGGAAAAAAGTATTTAGTCAGCCACCAATTGTGCAAGTTCTCGCAGTTAGAAAGATGAGAGATCCCTGTAACTGACATCATAGGTCGACCTCAACTACGAGAGACAAAATGAGAAAACAAATCCCGAAAATCCCACTGTATGTGGAAAGAATTTACAAATTATGGTGGAAAATAAGTATTTGGTCTCCCACAAACAAGCGAGATTTCTGGCTCTCACAGACCTGTAACTTCTTCTGTAAGAGGCTCCTCTGTCCTCCAGTCATTACCTGTAGTAATGGCTCCTGTTTGAACTTATCAGTGTAAAAGACACCTGTCCACAACCTCAAACAGTCGCACTCCAAACTCCACTATGGTGAAGACCAAAGTGCTGTCGAAGGAACCATCAGAAACAAAATAGTAGCCCTGCACCAGGCTGGGGAGACTGAATCTGCAATAGGCAAGCAGCTTGGTGTGAAGAAATCAGCTGTGGGAGCAATGATTAGAAAATGGAAGACATACAAGAGCACTGATAATCTCCCTCTATCTGGGGCTCCACGCAAGATCTCACCCCGTGGGGTCAAAATGATCACAAGAACGGTGAGAAAGAATCCCAGAACCTCACAGTGGGTCCTAGTGAATGACCTACAGAGAGCTGGGACCAACATAACAAAAGCTACCATCAGTAACACACTACACCGCCAGGGACTCAGATCCTGCAGTGCCAGACGTGTCCCCCTGCTTAAGCCAGTACATCTCCGGGCCCATCTGAAGTTTGCTAGAGAGCATTTGGATGATCCAGAAGAGTATTGGGAGATGTCATATGGTCAGATGAAACCAAGTAGACCTGTTTGGTAGAAACACAACTCGTCGTGTTTGGAGGAGAGAGAACGCTGAGTTGCATCCAAAGAACACCAGACCTACTGTGAAGATAGGGGGGGGGGGGCGGCAACATAATGCTTTGGGGCCGTTTCTCTGCAAAGGGACCAGGACGACTGATCCGTGTACATGAAGGAATGAATGGGGCCATGTATCGTGAGATTTTGAGTTCAAACCTCCTTCCATCAGGAAGGGCGTTGAAGACGAAACGTGGCTGGGTCTTTCAGCATGACAATGATCCCAAGCAGGGATCAACAAAGGAGTGACTTCATAAGAAGCATTTCAAGGTCCTGGAGTGGCCTAGCCAGTCTCCCAATCTCAACCCCATAGAAAACCTTTGGAGGGAGTTGAAAGTCCGTGTTGCCCAGTGACCGCCCCAAAACATCACTGCTCTAGAGGAGATCTGCATGGAGGAGTGGGCCAACATACCAGTAACAGTGTGCGCCAACCTTGTGAAGACAGAAAACGTCCGACCTCTGTCATTGCCAACAAAAGAAATAGAACAAAGTGTTGAGAGGAACTTTTGTTATTGACCAAATACTTATTTTCCACCATAATTTGCAAATAAATTCTTTCCAGTTCAGACAATGTGATTTTCGGGATCTGTTTTCTCATTTTGTCTCTCATAGTTGAGGTCGACCTATGATATCAATTACAGGTTTTTCTCATCTTTTTAAGTGGGAGAACTTGCACAACTGGTGGCTGACTAAATACTTTTTTTTCACCCACTGTATTAGGGGTGTAAGGCATCAACAGAAGACTCAGCCCCAACCCGTCTAAGCCCAGACCTGCTCATACAACCCATCAATGGTTAAAAACAACACTGAAGGAATAAACAAGTTGACAATTTGCAAGATAGAGCAAGGGAACGTTGAAGCCAATGTTTCAGAATTGGAATCTCTCGTATAACCACACAATCCGGGGACCACTGACCCAAAAAGTCTTTGAACCATAGGGGAAAACGCACCTTCAGAGCAGGTTATCTTGGTGTCATTTACAATGGTTTTCCATCTCCCATGTTCTCCTGCATCAAATCTTTACCTCTGAGACGAGGCCCTCGGTAACACAATTTCCATTTCTTTTCATGGCCCTTGAATAACCCAATCCAGTGGTAATCTTACACAAAGCGAGTGAAGAATGACCCTTGGACACCAATGAGGGATGGAAAGAATGGTGGAAAATTAAAAGGGATCGTCCTGGATAAAAAAAATACACTACACATAAGCACTGCAAAAATAGCAACACGACGCCCTCCCCTTCCTTCATTGTGTCGGTTCCCTGTAGGAATCTAATAGGTACAAAATTGAAAAAAAAAAAAAAAGTCTTTCTTCGAGGCGTTCAATTCATTCTGTCTTCATCTCTAGTGTTATATTCATGTGAATCCTCAGGGACAGCTTTGTTTGCTTTGGTGTCTGGACAGAAAAATTCTTGCAAAGCGCAGGAGGCCGAGCAAGACTAGGCTCTGTATCCTGAGCTACTGCCCCACAGAAATTCAATAGAGGGGCAGACGACTGTGTGTACTACAACACTAAACTCCCCATGCCAGAAGACACACACCTATCAGTGCAAAACGTGTGACCTATCTAGTGACCCGTAAGTACAAAAATATAACTACTATCATACTGGTGCCTATGTACAAGAATAAAACTACTATAATACTGCCCCCTATGTACAAGAATAATACTATAATATGCCCTATGTACAAGATATAGTACTATAATACTGTCTATGTACAAGAATATAATACTATAATTGCTCCTAGTACAAGAATATAATACTTAATACTGCCCCCTATGTACAAGAAATATATACTACTATAAATACTTGCCCTCTATGTACAAGAATATAACTACTATAATACTGTCCTATGTACAAGAATATAACTACTATAATACTGCTCCTATGTACAAGAATATAACTACTATAATACTGCTCCTATGTACAAGAATATAACTACTATAATACTGCCCTAATATGATCCGAATATAACTACTATAATACTGCCCTATGTACAAGATATAACTACTAATACTTGCTCTATGTACAAAAATTTATAACTACTATAATACTGGCCTCCTATTTGTTATGACAAGATATAACTACTATAATACTGCCCTATGTACAAGAATATAACTACTATAATACTGCCCTATGTACAAGAATATAACTACTATAATACTGCCCTATGTACAAAAATATAACTACTATAATACTGCCCTATGTACAAGAATATAACTACTATAATACTCTCCTATGTACAAGAATATAACTACTATAATACTGCCTCTATGTACAAGAATATAACTACTATAATATGCTCCTATGTACAAGAATATAACTACTATAATACTGCTCCCTATGTACAAGAATATAACTACTATAATACTGCCTCTATGTACAAGAATATAACTACTATAATAGCTCCCTTTGTATAAGAATATAACTACTTAATACTGCCCTTGTACAAGAATATACTACTATAATACTGCCCTTTAAAGAATAAACTTTAATACTGCCCCTATGTACAAGAATATAGCTACAATAATACTGCCCCCTATGTATAAGAATATAACTACGATAATACTGCCCCTATGTGCAAGAATATAACTACTATAATACTGCTCCTATGTACAGGAATAACTACTATAATACTGCCCTCTATGTACAAGAATATAACTACTATAATACTGTCCTCTATGTACAAGAATATATATTTTACTTATAATACTGCCCCTATGTATAAAAATATAACTATTATAATCCTGCCTCCTATGTACAAGAATATAACTACTATAATACTGCCCCTATGTGCAAGAATATAACTACTATAATTCTGCACATATGTACAGGAATAACTACTATAATACTGCCCTCTATGTACAAGAATATAACTAATATAATACTGCCCCTATGTGCAAGAAAAATAATAATACTCTTATTACTGTACTTGTACAATGATATATCTAATAATACTGCCCTCATGTACAAGAATATAACTACTATAATACTGTCCCTATGTACAAGAATATAACTTACTATAATACTGCTCTATGTACAAGAATATAACTACTATAATACATGCTCCCTATGTACAAGAATTAATACTACTATAATACTGTCCTCTATATACAAGAATATAAACTACTATAATACTGCTCCTATGTACTGAATATAACTACTATAATACTGCCCCTATGTACAAGAATATAACTACTATAATACTGCTCCCTATGTACAAGAATATAACTACAATAATACTGCTCCTATGTAGAAGAATATAACTACTATAATACTGCCCCCTATGTACAAGAATATAACTACTGTAATACTGCTCCTATGTACAAGAATATAACTACTATAATACTGCCTCCTATGTACTGAATATAACTACTATAATACTGCTCCTATGTACTGAATATAACTACTATAATACTGCTCCCTGTGTACTGAATATAACTACTATAATACTGCTCCCTATGTACAAGAATATGACTACTATAATACTGCTCCCTATGTACAAGAATATAACTACAATAATACTGCCCCTTATGTGAGAGAATAACTAGCTTGTTCTGTGTATGGGACACACTGTGACAGACATATATATACCCGGCTCTGATGTAATCCAAAATTATTTATTGAAAGTTAGAGTGAAGTACGGTTTTATGCTCTACTGCGAGAACAACACAAACAATGACAATTCTTCATTTCCAGAACATTGCTTGACAAGATAGAAAGGCAATAAAAAGCTTCCTTAGTCAAGCTCCCACAGAACCTGGAGTAACAAATAGCAGATCGGCAGATGTGACATGAGTCGGACAAATAACCGGAGTCCCGCTCGCACTGTCTACCCCACCAACCACTCCCGTCTCTTACCATAGGGGTAATAAAGTCTTTTTTTGGGTTGCGGAGTTCATGATTTCAACAGATCACACAGATCTTGCTTTGAAATTTAAAGAAAATTTTTGAAAAATAGACAAAATAGACCACTGGCCCCAACTATTTTGCCCAAATTTTCCAACTTTGATAATAAACCAAGTTACCAAAGATTTAGCTCCTCTTTTAATCTGGGTTCTAATCCTGACAAACAGAAGAAACTCATGCTCCATTTGAAGTGAATGGAGCATCAGTCTCCCCATTTTGTCAGAAAAAGAACCCGGAAGTGAAGAGGAGCGGATTCTGAGGAGCTCTGGGGAACAGTTAGGTAGGTCTAACTTTTTTTTTTCCCTTTTTTTGCCCACCATGGTCCCGTATGGTGGATAAAAAAGTATGATTTCTTAGAAGCAATCAATAATTTTAATTAGAATTGAGATTTTCTTCAGGAATGGATAAATGAAAAATAAATTTTTTTTGCAAAAAGTTGTTATACAAACAATCTCATTAAAAGCCGACGGGCTTAATAACCAAGCAACAATCGACAAGGTTTTCTCCTGTTATTTTAATGATTTGGTTTGCGACCCGCGTTCAGGTTGGCTCTGAAGAGTATTTGATCTGTTCTGAAGCTCAGGCAATTGAGATAATAACCTGCTGCTCTAATATTTTTCCTTTTCTTCTCTGAAGGATGTTACTGAAATACTCTACAAAATAATTACAGGGAGCCAGGAAAACAATATCTGTGCCAGTCGTGAGGACGGGCAGAATAGGACTGACTCACAAGGGCTTTCTAATATGCGTATCATTCAGATCATGTTACGGAGCCAATTAACGGGACAGAGGTTTTTATGGCCTCTGGAGCCTCACAAGGGCTTATAGTGGATTCCACTCGATAGGCTATGACAAGCAACTTTCCTACGGCCTCCAAAGTAGTTTCTATCAACCCTGTCAGAAAGTTATTTTAGCTTAGTCCGTCAATCCAAACAAAGGAAAAAAGTTAGACCTAACTACCTGCTCCCCGGGATCCACCCCTCTTCACTTCCGGGTTCTTTTTCTGACAAAAAGGAGAGACTGATGCTCCATTAACATCAAATGGAGCGTGAATCTCTTCTGTTTGTCAGGATTGGGACCCAGATTAAAAGAGGAGCTGAACCTTTGGTAACTTGACTTATTATCAAAATTGAAAAATTTGGGCAAAATAGTTTGGGTAATAAACAGCACTTACGGCTAAATGAGCATGAAAGAGAATAGCCAGTTTGAAGACATTTACGGACTATCCTTAAAGAGAACCGGTCAGCTTCTTTATGGTTCCCCACTGATGGCTTATTCAAAGAGTCCTACCCAACAAACACCACTTTTGGCTAAATAAGCACGAGAGAGTATAGCCAGTACTTGGACATTTAGGGCGACATGTATGTACAGGGCTGCGCCAGAAGTCTGGCGTCCTTTCAACCCAAAAACAGGCGCCCTGTTCACTAGATTTATAATCAGGCGCACTCCAAAATTAGGCGCATTATCCCAGACACCTCACAAATGAACATTGGCTGGATACCTAGTACAAATCAGATGTCAAGGAATGTTTGGCTTACATTTGTCTAATGTGTATAGCCACCTTTAGCATAGGCCATCAATGTATGATTGGTAAGACTTCAACCTGAAGAATCATCAGGACAAAAGTTGGAGCAGGACTCTTTGGATAAGCCATCAATGGAGGAATCTCGAAAAACTTTCTTTAAGGAAATCAATGGTTAAACCCTGAAAAATGCCTTTAGGGACATAAATGGTTGAGTCCTGAAAAAATTCCTTTAAGGACATCAATGGATACATCCTGAAAAACTCCTTAAGGGCCACCAATGGGTAAATCCTGAAAAACTAATTTAAGGAAATCAATGGTTGAGTCCTGAAAAACTCCTTTAAGGATATTAACGGTTAAATCCTGAAAAAAATCCATGAAGACATCAATGGTTGGGTCCCGAAAAACTCCTTTAAGGAAATCAATGGTTAAATCCCGAAAAACTCCTTTAAGGACATAATGGGTTGAGTCCTAAAAAACTCCTTGAAGGACATCAATGGATACATTATGAAAAACTCCTTATGGGCCATCAATGGGTAAATTCTGAAAAACGAATTTAAGGAAATCAATGGTTGGGTCCCAATAAATAAACTCCTTTAAGGACATTAATGGATACATCCAGAAAAACTCATTAAGGGCCATCAATGGTTGGGTTTTTAAAAACTCTTTAAGGATATAAATGGTTGAGTCTGGACATTCATGGGTGAGTCCTGAAAAACTCCTTGAAGGACCTAGGAACCTTCACGTAAACACAGCTATAAAATAACAAAAGGAGTTGTCTCATGAAGACAACTTATGTCTATATGGTCTTTAAGGGCATATGCAGGACATAGAGTTGGGCACCAACTCCATAAGAACGATTCCCAGCACCTCTATGCATTACATGGACAGGTATTCACATCTGGCTTCCTTTGTCAGTAGCAGCTATTTACCAAGGCTTAGTGAACCAAGCCCCAAGCCTATGGGTTCAGATCTTGAAAAGAGTTGTCTTTCTGATCTCTATCTCTGTTGTAAGAGCAAATATACTGCCGAGCCAGGATCTTCCTCCTTATGGCCATCATAATAAGGACTACTGTTTCATGTACGCTTTGATGTAGAATTGTGGTCACAGCTGTACAGTATGAGCTTTGCCTGTTTCTCTCTACATGTCTCATTAGATCCAGTAAGAAATGAAATAACAGGGATACGAGGGAAGAAGAGGAGCCTGGGGAACATGCTCATTTTATTACTCTGGCCCGTAGGCTGAGGAGTTATCTGAGAGAAAAAGGTTACAGTTCCATAAGATACTAAGACTGACATGCACTTTTTTAAATTTTTGACTACACAAGGACTATGTAATGGATTGGCCACTTGACAGTGTGTACTGCCAGGTTGGGGTGCACTTATCAAAAACACAGAACCCCGCAAAAGTGTATCACTGATTTCATGAACATCCTAATGTCATAGAGGTTCCATAAATTATTATTGGGGAAGATCTGGGAGATTACTTGGGTAGGACCAAGAAGCTCCAGATTCCCAAGCGAATATTAATTGTGTTGCAACGACCTCAAAGGGTAGGCTAAACTTCTGCAAAAATCTCCAAGTTTAGTTTGAAAGAGACCCGACTTTTTGGGAATTGTGAGGGATCTCCCATTTCAAGGGTATGGAAATGCCCACAGGGCATTTAAAGGGCAGTATTTTTAAGAGAGGCACATAATCTCCTGCCACTTCATCTTCTCCATATCAGATCGGTTGTGAGGAGATTGCTATGCAACTACCTCAAACAACTTTCAAAGCAGGTCAACTACTAGCTAGAGAGAATTTAGTAATTGCTAGGTTCTCTATAAAACTTGCTGGGTTATGAAACCTGGTGTTGATTATAGTGCTTGTTCTGAGAGATTGTTCTGCTTTGATAGTTTGTCTACTAATCTAAGTGTTTATATTCAGTTCCAGTTGATTGATTCTTGTCCAGCGTAGCGATGCTCTGTGAAAGTTTGTTGAAGCTCAGGAGAATCTCCACTTTTGTGTGTATATAGTTTGCTCCTTTGCTCTGGGTCCTAAAGCTGCTTTTTGTCTAAACTGTAGAAGTGATGGTGCCACATTGGAAGGTGTGTGAGTGTGGGTACAATAGAATCCACGTCACTCCTTATGATGAAGAATCACTTTTTTTACTTTTATTTTTCACGTGGAAATTAGAAATTAGAACATTCAACTCTCAGGATGGCGTAATAGACATAGGTAAGAAAGCCCAAGGTTCAAAATTTTGGCCAATATAGCCTTTCTCAATGACCTAGTATAGAGATATACATAAAGAATATACTCAATTTTTATGTATATCCCTATACTAGATCCTTGAGAAAGGGCATATTGGCTGAAACGTCGTACCGTGGGCTTTCTTACCTATGTCTACTATGCCATCCTGAGAGCTGAATGTTCTAATTTCCACATTTGTCATGTAACATGTGAAAAATAAAAAAAAAAAAAAAAATGTGATTCTTCATCATGTGGATTCTATTGTATTTGTTTTTTGTCTACGGGTAAGTTGTAGCTTAAGCATATCTTTAGGGTTAGTTTTAGGGATTGACTAGGTTCAGAGGGTTCTTGGTAACAGGGTCAGGTTTAATGGAATATTCATTGTCAGTGATCCATTATATTTGTCTTGCATCCAGATTGAAGTTACTCGTGGTGTCGCCACCAACTGTGTTCCTTCCATAATTTGTTTAGCTGTCCGCCCATTTAATTATCTAACAGTAAGTCCACCTACTTTTTAACTGATATACTCTTTGCATAATTATTGCATGCAACTGCAGGTTGACCGTCCAGTTTAGTTTCATTAAAGGCTTGATTCCCCCTAATCAAAGCCATCTTAACAGAATTATGGGCTCCTGGGCATAGCGCTGCAGTAGGCCCTGCCCAAATACATGACATTACACTTGGCCAGGCCTTGAGCCCCCCCTCTGCACCCAAGCACGCCCATATTATCACGCCACTTAAGTCCAGCCTGCAAGACAATTTGGCAGGGCAGGGAGCCTTTGGCTCAATTCTCCACCATGGTTTTTAACGGTTTGTACATCCTAAAAACACACATACAGTTAAATAAGCAAAGTCAACCAAGAGATCCAGGGTATGTTTCTTATATTCCTGTGATATACATACACCACTTGGGGCCCCTATACCTGTAGGGCCCCCGGGTAACTGCCTAGTGTGCCCAATGGAAAAGATGGCCCTGCATCTGATTCATTACAGAGAAGATGGAATTAGGTAATTTTCTACCATATACCCCTCAATCCTGCCAGCAAGCAAAGCTTAAGAGACGCTTACCGGTAAAAATGCATTTTAAGTTCATTACATATTCCATCAAATCTTACTACTTGAATGCAAAACCAACATTGATTACTTCTTCTTGTTAGGTTTAGAACATTGGTCTGCAAAGTGTGGCTCTCCAGCTGTTGGGAAACTACAACTCCCATCATGCATTTATATAATCTATACCAGTGGGCATGATGAGAGTTGTGGTTTCCCAACAGCTGGAGAGCCGCACTTTGCAGACCAATGTTCTAACCTAACAAGAAGGAGTGCTCCATGTTGGTTTTGCATTCAAGTAGTAAGATTTGATGGAATACGTAATGAACTTAAAATGCATTTTTGCCGGTAAGCGTCTCTTAAGCTGTGCTTGCTGGCAGGATTGAGGGGTGTATGGTAGAAAATTACCTAAGCGCACTTTGCAGACCACTGGGTTAGAACATTTTGAGCCTCCTGGACCTTGGCCACTAGTATCGCAATCACACATATAGTGGATGTAAGATAATGCTAGCACCAGCCTCGGCAAAAGCAAACAACTTCTCTGTATGGAGAGGTACATGTTTGTTCTAAAACACACCAATATATGATATCACTGCAAAATTAATTTCCCAGCTAAAATATAACTTATTAAATAGTGTTAAAATATGAGACCAATCTCCTATATCAATAAACAATAAGGTACCACAAATTTAGAAAAATGTGCAGATACCTAAGAGGGATTAGGAAAGAAGGGAGTAGTTAGATAAAACCCCTTCTGACCTTGTCTGACAGCGGGGTCCTCGCCCTGAAAAGAGCGGCTCCGCTTAAGCGCACAGACTCCCTCTTATTGCAAATGCCAAATTACAAAGAATCCCCAGCACTCCGCTTAAAGGAGTTTTGCCCCGATCTCATTTCATACCTCCTATATCCAGCTCTTCAGCTCTGTGTGCTCAGAAGGGGGCGTGTGTGATTTGTTTGAATTGCTCATCATTGACCCAGCAGGACGACATCACCATGCTTTTCCTCTCTCTAGTCAAAGAAAGGTCTGTTTATGTAAGCATTGTGAGTAGCTCAGAGGTAAAGTTTTTTGCTTCCAGGCACAAGGGTCCTAGGTTCAAATCCCTGTAGGAACCAAACCTGTGTTTTGTTTTTTTTCTCTTTATCAATACACAGACCTCATTGAGGGTTTGTTTTTTCTTTATTTATTTGCACCTGGGGTTGAACACTCGGTAGCTGCCTGAGAGGAGAGGTTGTGTCTGAGCATGTGCGGCCAGGACTGAGGAGCTCTCCGCCCTGGTCGTATCCCCTGGAGACGAGCTGTAAACAATGGATCACTAAAGGAGCAGCTAAAACAAAAACGGTGCAGAATTTTTAATAATAATGAATGGTGAAAAGGTTTGTTATTTCATTTGCAAGCTTCCCACGTCAATTTTACTTCGTGGCAAAACCCCTTTAACTGGAGCCGCTCTTTTCAGGGCAATGACCCCGCTGTCAGACAAGGTCAGAAGGGGTTTTAGCTAACTACTCCCTTCTTTCCTAATCCCTCTTAGGTAGCTGCAGATTTTCTTTATTTGCGGTACCTTATTGTCTGTTATGTAGGGGAAATAGGGGATTGGTCTCATATTTTAACATTATTTAATAAGAGTTATATTTTAGCTGGGAAATTAATTTTGCAGTGACAGGTTGTTCTAAAGCAAAACTTTTTGAAGTTTTTGTCATCACCGCCAAGCAAACCGTCAACAAGGAACCGGAGCTCAGGCCAATGTCACTAGGACGTAATCCTCTCGAGACACCAGCTATGTCCTCACGGCTCAAGCCGTCAAGGTAACAATATCAGACCTCCAAAAATATCACCCTGTATCATTTGATGGCTACAGACGTCACTTGCGGCTTTCAAGGTATTAAACTTTCCTCTTTTTTTGATATTATAAAGCCGCTCGCAAGAGGAAAATCATTAAAGTTGATTGGAGAAAGGAAGGAGAACGGCTGCGTCACTGCAAAGTGATCCTAAAACAGTGCAGGGGAAGTGTGAATGATATCGGAGATTAAACGGCGGCTCCAAGGAGAAGCTGCGAGGGAAGAGAGACAGAGAGCTGACGTCTGCATACAGTAAGGTCACAGGGAGCTTTGAAAGTGAAAAATATAAATTAGGAGCCGGTGGAGAGAAAGCTTCTCGGTGTAATTGAGAGCGGCGGCAAAATTAGGCGGAATAACAAAAGATCACATTTCTGAGGCTCCTCGGAAGGAACGTCTTATCCTTGTCGCCAGGGAAAGTGCAAGGTAAATAAAAAAGCAGGGGCTGGTGGATTTGGCTAAATTATATCTTTTCCTACCGCTTTGTGTTTACTGCTGTAAATAATGAGGACATGGGCCTCGGGGGAGTCTCAAATGCGGAGTTTTTTCTTAGAAGGGTCCCCAGTGATAAACTGATCAAAGTGCTTCAATCAACTGGAATCTGTAACGGAACACGGCAAAAGTTTAGTTTCCCTACAGCACCCCCGCAGGGAATATTAGGAATTACATGGTTCTCATTAAAATTAAAGGGGTATTCCTACCTCATTCTTCGGTGGCATATCAACAGGTAAGAATGGTTGCCCCTTTTGAGCTATTCTAAATCCTATGACTTTGATCAAAAATATATCTCCATATATCTCCATCGGTATTCTGAGACGAAATCAATGGGCAACACTACATAAAAGGCTTAAAGCACTGTTGCCTTGCAGGGATTGTGTCCTGGGTTCAAATCTCACCAGGACAACATTTGCAAGACGATTATATATTCTTCCTGTGTTTGGGTGGGTTTCCTTTAAGTTCTCCTGTTTTCTCACCATGCACTTTCACAGAGTCACAGGCAGCTTCAGAATCGCACTACCTTGTCAGGCTGTGGGTGGGTCAATAGCAGTGATGGACATATCAGCTCTGCTATTTTTAGCTGATTCTATCAGAGTGACAGGAGTGTTGGAGATTTGTAAATAGCAGTGTCAAAGGCTACGGAGTTTACTAGAATGCAGCACAGTGGCTTAGTGGTTAGTACAGTGCAGCATGGTGGCTCGGTGGTTAGTACAGTGCAGCATGGTGGCTCAGTGGTTAGTATAGTGCAGCACAGTGGCTTAGTGGTTAGTACAGTGCAGAATGATAGCTCAGTGGTTAGTACAGTGCAGAATGATAGCTCAGTGGTAAGTACGGTGGAGCATGGTAACACAGTGGCTAGCACAGTGCATCACAGTAGATTAGTGGTTATCACATTGCAGCACAATGGTTTAGTGGTTAGCACAGTGTAGCACGATGGCTCAGTGGTTAACAGTGCAGCATGGTGGCTTAGTGGTTAGCACAGTGCAGCACAGTGGTTCAGTTGTTATCACAGTGCATCACAGTAGCTTAGTGGTTATCACACTGCAGCACAATTGTTTAGTGGTTATTACAGTGCAGCATGGTGGCTCAGTGGTTATTACAGTGCAGCAAAGTGGCTCAGGGTTTAGCACAGTGCATGACAGTGGCTTAGTGTTTAGCACAGTGCAGCACTGTGACTTAGTGGTTAGCACTGTTGCCTTGCAGGAATTGGGTTGGGTTCCAATCCCACCAGGTCAATATTTGCAAGAAGATTATATATTCTTCCTGTGTCTTTGTGGGATTCCTCTAAGTTCTCTGGTTTTCTCACCATGCACTTTCACAGAGCCACAGGCAGCTTCAGACTCGCACTTCCTGATCAGGCTTTGGGTGGGTCTATAGCAGTGATTGGCACATCGGTCCTGCTATTTTTAGCTGATTCTATTAGAGTGACAGGAGTGCTGGAGGTTTGTAAATAGCAGTGTCCAAGGCTACAGAATTCTAAGACTTGTTATCACCTTAGTTAAACAAAGCTTCTATGCTAGAGATAAAGACTCAGCAGGGACTGACTCAATTCGCCATGGTCGGACTTACTGACGGCAGCTTAGAGCAATAAGGGCTAAGAGAGAGCAGAGAGTGGTGGTCGGTAACCAAAGAAATGTGTGTATTCTAAGGGGAGACAAAATCTTCTTCATCTCCTGACCAAAACAAAATCAACATAGCAATGTATTTCGTAAGTCTTTATCTACCTTTCCCTACACGTTAAAAGCTAATGATTGTAGAGAGAAAACCCCATTAAAGAATGGTGGGCAAAGCAAAGGAAGCGGCTGGGGGCTACAGATATCAGATCTTCCTCTACTTTCTAAACCTTTACACGAAGACTCATCCGTGCTGAATGACGGCTGCAGAACGTGTGGAGATGCCAATTACGGAGCAGAAACATGTGTGGGCTGCGTGGCTATCGATCGGCGGTATAATGAGCAGTGATTGCTATTTTATATTGAAGCTGCTCAAGAGATGAAAACTAAACATTGGCTGAGTGATCTGACGAGCGGGTTTCATCTATTCAAATGTCAGACGCCGTTCCCCATGCAGAAGTGACTTCCCGAGTCCTCACAAGATCCAATCAAGCTCCTGTCGTGATCGGAGTAAGGCCGGGCCCATCAGACGCTTATTAGCTGTGATCTCGAGAAATTAATTGACAGCTGATCGTCAAGGGTTGAGTAAAAGGAGCAGCGCTGACCAAGGCTATAAGTCAATACCTATGTGTTCTACTAAAAGACTTCTTTGAGAGCTCAATATCTTCCTAAGGGTAAGTTCACATGACAATTCTCCATGTGGATTTCAGCATGTATTTTGGGTCCTAATGTGAGCAGGTTCTAACTGTAATCTGGTTTCCTCAACTCTGCTTAAATCCAATAGAAAATTGTGGTGTTGAATTTTCTGTCATGTAAAGAGTGATACTGAGGTGGGTAGCATGGTGGCTCAGTGGTTAGCAGTGTGCAGCACCGTGGATCAGTGGGTAGTTCAGTGCAGCACGGAGGCTTAGTGATTAGCACGGTGCAGCACAGTGGCTCAATGGTTAGTACAGTGTAGCACAACGGCTTAGTGGTTAGTACAGTGCAGAATGATAGCTCAATGGTTAGCACAGTGCAGCACGATGGCTCAGTGGTTATAACATTGCAGCACAATGGCTCAGCAGTTAACAGTGCAGCACTGTAGCTTAATGGTTAGCACAATTCAGCATGATGGCTCAGAAGTCAACAGTGCAGCATAGTGGCTCAGTGGTTAGCACAGTGCAGCATGGTGGCTCAGTGGATAGCACAGTGCAGCACGGTGGCTCAGTGGTTATCACTTTCCAGCACTGTGGCTCATTGGTTAGTACAGTGCAGCACGGTGGCTCAGTGGTTAGTACAGTACAGCACAGTGGCTCATTGGTTAGTACAGTGCAGCACGGTGGCTCAGTGGTTAGTACAGTACAGCACGGTGGCTCAGTGGTTAGTACAGTGCAGCTCGGTGGCTCAGTGGTTAGTACAGTACAGCACGGTGGATCAGTGGTTAGTACAGTACAGCACGGTGGATCAGTGGTTAGTACAGTACAGCATGGTGGATCAGTGGTTAGTACAGTACAGCACGGTGGATCAGTGGTTAGTACAGTACAGCACGGTGGATCAGTGGTTAGTACAGTACAGCACGGTGGCTCAGTGGTTAGTACAGTGCAGCACGGTGGCTCATTGGTTAGTACAGTGCAGCACGGTGGCTCAGTGGTTAGTACAGTACAGCATGGTGGATCAGTGGTTAGTACAGTACAGCACAGTGGCTCATTGGTTAGTACAGTGCAGCTCGGTGGCTCAGTGGTTAGTACATTGCAGCATGGTGGCTCAGGGGTTAGTACAGTGCAGCACGGTGGCTCATTGGTTAGCACAGTGTAGCATGGTGGCTCATTGGTTAGTACAGTACAGCAAGGTGGATCAGTGGTTAGTACAGTACAGCAAGGTGGCTCAGTGGTTAGTACAGTGCAGCTCGGTGGCTCAGTGGTTAGTACATTGCAGCATGGTGGCTCATTGGATAGTACAGTACAGCATGGTGGATCAGTGGTTAGTATAGTACAGCACGGTGGATCAGTGGTTAGTACAGTACAGCATGGTGGATCAGTGGTTATTACAGTGCAGCATGGTGGCTCATTGGTTAGTACAGTACAGTATGGTGGATCAGTGGTTAGTACAGTACAGCACGGGTGATCAGTGGTTAGTACAGTACAGCACGGTGGATCAGTGGTTAGTACAGTACAGCATGGTGGATCAGTGGTTAGTACAGTACAGCATGTTGGCTCACTGGTTAGAACAGTGCAGCACGGTAGGTCAGTGGTTAGTACAGTGCAGCACGGTGGCTCAGTGGTTAGTACAGTGCAGCACGGTGGCTCAGTGGTTAGTACAGTGCAGCACGGTGGCTCAGTGGTTAGTACAGTGCAGCACGGTGGCTCAGTGGTTAGTACAGTGCAGCACGGTGGCTCAGTGGTTAGTACAGTGCAGCACGGTGGCTCAGTGGTTAGTACAGTATAGCATGGTGGCTCAGTGGTTAGTACAGTACAGCATGGTGGCTCAGTGGTTAGCACAGTATAGCATGGTGGCTCAGTGGTTAGTACAGTGCAGCACCTTGGCTCAGTGGTTAGTACAGTATAGCACGGTGGCTCAGTGGTTAGTACAGTGTAGCCCGGTGGCTCAGTGGTTAGTACAGTGCAGCCCTGTGGCTCAGTGGTTAGTACAGTGCAGCCCTGTGGCTCAGTGGTTAGTACAGTGCAGCCCGGTGGCTCAGTGGTTAGTACAGTGCAGCATGGGGGATCAGTGGTTAGTACAGTACAGCATGGTGGATCAGTGGTTAGTACAGTACAGCATGGTGGCTCAGTGGTTAGTACAGTGCAGCACGGTGGCTCATTGGTTAGTACAGTACAGCATGGTGGATCAGTGGTTAGTACAGTACAGCATGGTGGATCAGTGGTTAGTACAGTACAGCATGGTGGATCAGTGGTTAGTACAGTGCAGCACGGTGGCTCATTGGTTAGTACAGTACAGTATGGTAGATCAGTGGTTAGTACAGTACAGCACGGTGGATCAGTGGTTAGTACAGTACAGCATGGTGGATCAGTGGTTAGTACAGTACAGCATGTTGGCTCACTGGTTAGAACAGTGCAGCACAGTAGCTTATTGGTTAGTATACTACAACACGGCATCTCAGTGGTTAGAATAGTGCAGTACAGTGGCTCAGTGGTTAACCAAGTGCAGCATGGTGGCTCTCCTTTCTGAGCCAAAACTTCTGGAGACTGTTAGATGGCATATATCACATTTGAAGGCATATTTTATTGAAAGTCCATGGTGGGAACAACCCTTTAAGTTCGGTGCTCTCTTCTTGTTAGGCTTATTGGTAAACTAACTCTAACTTGATGGCCCCCCCCTTGCAAAATTTGGTGGCTTCCCTTTATTAAGTTTGGTTCTCTATTGATAGACTTAGTTGTTCCCCCTTATAAAGATTAGTGGTTCTAAAATAAATTTGATGACTCTTCTTGATGGGTCCTTGCCAGTCTTGGTAGTTTCCTCCTTAAGTGTTGTAGGTTCCACCTTGTTAAACTTCTGAAGCCTAGGGGCTAACCCTCGTAAAACTTAATCATAACTTCTTTACATTTTGTAAGCTTGGTGATTCTTTTGGTTGGTATTACTAGAAAGGCTACATATTTTACAGCAGAACCCTTTGGCCCACTCATGGTCATCCTGATAAGGAAGGTATGAATCACCTACTTACAAAGAGTGCTGTCGATTATGAAGACCCCTTCTGAGAATGGTTGTCCCAGTCTTAGTGTCTTCTTCCAGGTCTGGTATATGGTCTTTCCATCATTGTGGAGGTTGGGGTTAATATTAAAAGGGTCAAATCCCCTTCACCCCACTGTTGTTTGGAAGGCCCACAGGCACATGGAATTATCAGTAGATCCTGTGTCAAATAGGGACTTCTACAATATAAAGGGTCTGGATCAAAGGGGATCAAACAGTGGAGGCCATATGGTTCTTCATTCACAGGGGAAAATAGCAGTCATGGGATTAAATTATAACATCACTCTTGTAACCAGAATATTGCTGGGGGACAAGTTGACTAAAAAAAGGGATTCTCAAAACTGAACATGCCCTTTAAATTTGATTTGTCCCTAGACGTAACTGTGCTGGTGCACACCAAACAACAACAGCAACACAACAAATATACCAATAGTCACATGAAAAAGCAATACGAAGCACATCAATAAAAGACTCACCGCTAAATGATTCGGCAAACGGACAGCGGGTGGGCAAAGAAAAGTGCACTGCTTGGTGGAAATTTAAATGTGTGTAGACTCCAGGAACAGAGTAATAATGTTAACAGTCCCTAGCTAACTGTTCTAACGCTTTCCCTCAAAAGTTCGTCCTATCACTACCCCATAACAACTTAACCTCTATCCCAGATGTAAACCGTAAAGCTTTTCCCTCAAATATGTCCCTAAACTACAACTGACCCTAACATAGAAAGTGGCTTTAGGACCCAAGTGAGTCCTGGGCAGGACCCAACAAAAACTAGAATAAAACAAAGTCTATATATTTTCAAAAACTACAAAATCCCAAACTAGACCAAATAAGACTGAGAAAAGATACTTCAGCCTGACAAAACTGAACTGACAACGGACAGGAAAGAACAATCCAATACAACTGAACGAGACGGGAGCCAAACTTCTATACTGTGCACAGACTGCCATCTTCAGCTGAGCATTATAGAGACCTAGGGGGACATGTCTGAAAACTGTCTTGGTCTTAGACTTTTCTTGTTGCCTATAGCAACCAATCAGAGCGCCCCTTTAATTTTTTTCAGATCTCTATATGAAAGGGGAACGCTGATTGGTTGCTATGGGTAACAAGAAAAGTCTTAGACCAAGACAGTTTTCAGACATGTCCCCCTAGGTCTCAATAACGCTCAGCTGAAGATAGCAATCTGTGCACAGTATAGAAGTCTGGATCCTGTCTCGTTCAGTTGTATTGGATTGCTCTTTCCTGTCCGTTGTCACTTGTCAGTTCAGTTTTGTCATGCTGAAGTATCTTGTCTCAGTCTTACCAAGACCGTTTTCAGACATGTCCCCTGCTAATGAGCTCAGGGGCACGGTCAGATCACCCGACAAGAAAAAGAATCACTTTCAACAAAAACAAACAACAAGACTGACGTAACACAGAAACTCCAGCTTACCTAGCAAGTATTGGAGGAAGAAATGGCAGGTGCGTTCCTGCCATTCGCAACACTAGAAAACTAGGACTATAGCAGGTGCTGCAATCCTTCATTGAAACCCACTGGTGTCTACATGAGCCTCATGGTAGGACATGTAGGTTTCTAAATCAAAGTGATAGCACTGAATTATGTGACTGGCAACAGAGTGGTATCATAAGGTGCCTAGATGTAGACATAGTCTGCGAGGCTCAAGGGCGGACCCCATTTTTGTGATTTACAGGTGATTCCTATAACAGGCGGCTCCAGATCCTTTCCATTGTCGCCTGAACGTCAACCGCCATTGAATAAAGTCCGCCGACTCTCATATAAATATCAATTCAAGAGCGAATTAATGCACTTAAAAATTTAGTGGAAGTGACATTTCTAAAGAAAACGTACACTCCAATTGCGTCCTCATGTGAGCGCAGGGTTGAACGTGTTCGCTAATGTAATTATTGACTAGCGCCTTAGTCCTATAAGAAAACATTATCTCGAAATTCCTTCAAAGGTAACTCATCTCCCCTCTCCCGCTCCTCGATTGCACCTATCTGTATTAAACACACATAGAGATAAAGCCAGGAGGAAACCACTCGCTTCCCGATACGTGATACAATTAAACGTTCTTCAGATCTGTCTGGGAACGTTAAATTATTCTCCGGGAGCCGAGATTGACTGTTTAGTAACTAGATGTTCAAATGTGTCTCCACCATTTCCAATTACACAGCACCCTGTCAGAGGGAGCATCCCTCCCCGGTATGTTGGCGAGACCGTTCATCTGTTTGTCTCCGTTGCCATCTCCTTGTTTGATCAGGAACACTCTCATCCCGCTCGGCACTTAATGATTTTTGTTGTCTATTGAATTTGTGATGTAGCAAAGTCTCGAGATGCAGCGTAAATCAGCCGGTTGCATGTTTACCTCGAGGAGCCGGAAAATGGACCCTGCCTGGTTCAACGTGACATAAAATGACAGGATAGGCATCATTATGACTATTTGCAGGGTCGGGACGTCACGTAGGCGAAGGTAGGTGACCGCCTACCCAGGCAGAAAAGGGGGCACAAGGAGGTATGGAGTAGCTGAATTATCCATTCGGGGGGCGCTATACACCTTGTTTGCATAGGGATCCCAAATATCCTGTCCCAGGCCTGATTATTCGAACAGGGAACATGCCAGAATTGTCCTGGACAACTTCAGGAATAAGCACTTTCGCAACTGGTTTGCATTACCTAAGTCACTTAGTATAGCAGATATACGCTAATCCGTGCATCCATAGCTATTTCTGCAGCAGCTGGACGGGACAAACCCCCTATTTTGTGATTAGATGACATTAAATTCAGCCTATTTGGACATGCCCCCTGGACGGGACACACCCCCTGTGCTGTGATTGGATCAGATTAAATACAACCTGTTCGGAAATGCCCCCTGGATGGGACACACCCCCTGTGCTGTGATTGGCTGCCTGCACTCTGTGCTTACTCCTCTCTGAGCTGTTGAAACTGAAAGTGAAACTAACTGCCTGAGATGGCTGTGTGTGTAGCTCCTCTCTATATTCATCTCCCAGTGATGGCTCTATGTAAAGGATCTGGACAATAACTGAGTCTCTAGCTACTAGATTCACTCTCTCCTTATATAACACAGGCTTATACACTGCTCAGCTCTACCTCCTGCCTGATAACAGGAGGGTGGGGGAGGGTTCAGGCTGTATGTATGACTGCTTACAGCAATGCAGGTGTTCTGGTTACAAAGAGTTTGTGCAGCCTGGAGATGACAGCTCTGCAGCCATGAGAAGCATGCAGGAGGTCTGCAGAGCTGTGACACCCTCTCCCTTCCACTGCTAACACAGAATGATGATGTCACAACTCTTCAGTGTGTGGAGACACACCCCCTGGCAGGAGAGACACGCCTACTGAGAGGAGAGACCCACCCCTGGATCTGAAGCTGTAACAGATAAAAACAGCTCAAGTCTATAAAAACGTGTAATGATAAAACCCCTTTAAGCACAAGAGCATTGGGCCTTATGTATGAAAGCAGTAAGACTGTCTTAGTTGCCCATAGCAACCAGAGCCCATAGCAACCAATCTGAGCTGATAGCAACCAATCCGAGCGCATAGCAACCAATCTGAGCTCATAGCAACCAGAGCCCATAGCAACTACTCCGAGCTCATAGCAACCAATCAGAGCCCATAGCAACCAATCCAAGCTCATAGCAATGAATCCGAGCTCATAGCAACGAATCCGAGCTCATAGCAACCAATCTGAGCTCATAGCAACCAATCCAAGGCCATAGCAACCAATCAGAGCCCATAGCAACAAGGACAGTCTTACTGCCAGTTTTCATACATAAGGCCTATTGTTCCTTTTTGTAGTTGGTGTCTTTCTGCTCTGCAGCTCTACTATGTGGGTTCTCTGATAAATGGCGGTAGTATTTATACCTTTAATTATTGCAACTTGTGCTGCAGTCTTGGTTTATCATCTTTAGGTGGTTGGGCCCATTTCATTTGGTATGGGGCCCTATAAATTCTAGTTACGCCCCTGCACGGGACAAGCACTTTTCCTCATCATACAGGTATGCTTGATTCAGTTGAGCGCTCTTGCGCCCTCAATAGGGAGATGGGAAGGTGCTGGTGCCAGACACCTCTGAAGGCATCGGACGGGGCACTGATACTGGACATGCCTAGACCTTCTTTCCCTTGACATCATCTGGGAGATCAGGGTTATAGGTTGGACTCGATGGACTGGTGGCTTTTTCCAACCTTATTTACTCTATTGCACATAAATTAGTGGTGCTCTGCTGATTTTCCCATTATGCTTTGCTACCATTTTTATGCTTTGTTTTCATACTTTACGGTTTAAGGTCTTTTCTGTCCATTTGTCATCAAGTCTCCAAATATTTTTTTGCACCATCGTAAATGGAATGACGGCAAGTGTTGCATCTGCCGTGTATCTGGCGGTCACTAACCTCATAGCGCCCGTGTGTTACCCGGGTGGAGGGAGAGGAGGCTTCTGCTTCCTTCAGCACATATTAATTGAATCCATACTGTGAAAATCTAAACGCTTATCGATTTCTCATGCGAGTATGCACGATTCAGCACAAGGTAATTGTATTATTGCAACAATCTTTTTTTTATTAATTGCTCTGAACATTTTGGAGCCAGCAGTTTGCAGTCAGATCGAGCTCATAAATAATATCTGTGCCGGCAATTATTGTATTTATACATTGCTTCTGATGGAACAACAGTGAGGCGCGGGGACGAGGATTCAGGTTGTTCAATTACAGAGGGCCCGTCAGCGCCTTTACAAACTGGAGCTAATTAGCTACAAGAAGAGGAGCAGCTCTGAGGAAATCAAATACCCCGCAGCGGCTATCCCCAAGGATAAGTCATGATGGCCTATGGGAAAGTAGGGGAGCCATATTCTTGTATCACTGACACAGTATGGGCTCTTTTTCCCCTTCTGAAGCCACTCTTGCCTCTCATCCGGCCAACCAGTAAGTTCTACACTGCACTGACGAGGGGCAAATACCCCGAAACAGCTGTCTGTAGTTGGACTTAAAGGGGTTTTGCCACGATGTAATGTTGACGTGGGATCCTCCAAAATGGGTATTTAATCACTTTTCTAAATATATGTGATTACAAAAAGTGAAGCCTGTAAGAGCTTCAGCATTGCTAAGTCCCCCTTAGTTACCTGAAAGTTTACATTAGACACGACCAGAGGAGCTGACAGAAGCTGATCTGGCCGTGCTTGCGTGTTTGCACTTCTTATCTAAAGACAGGGAATATGAATGAGCTTTCAAGGGGCTGGGGAGAAATGTGCAGTGTATGAGTCTGTCTGCTGTATAGAGAATCCACTGTTGTAATGTTATTATTTGAGTAAAATTTTGAGACGCTCCCTTCTTCCTCACTCTCTGCTTACCCCCTCCAGCTTTCATGACTCAGCATGATTTGTTCATATTCTCCCCTGAGTTGATAAGGAGGTAAGGAACTCACTTCCTGGCAAGACCCCTTTAACTGGTTTGGCTCAAATCACTTTCACATTGCTAGTCTCCTGCTATCTACATGTGAACTGAGAATAACTATATCCAATAGAGTGCGCTGTGGAGCTCCTCAGCTCTTTTCCCATAAGCCTTTGCTTTATGCAAAACAGTCAGTGAGGTCTGAATGGCAAGTAAATCCTCACACCGACCAAATTATTGGTCCCTCTCCTGAAGGAGAGATTTTTCCCCTTCTAAAGTATGGGCTCTGTAAGCCGTACATTGGTAGGAGCCCCCAAAAAGAGATTTATATGTCTGATACGGGCATATGGATGGACCCTACCCCTCTAGAGAGCGAAGGAAGCTCCAGCTTCCATCACCCCATAGCGATCAGCTGTTATGGTGAAGCCACATCTAGCCATGGAAATGGTGGTTGAGTGTAACAGTAGAGCGGGTCAGTTCGTATGGTTATGGCGGAGAGGATCAGTTAGAACCGACACTGCAGACACGGGGTAGATGTGGATCCTCTGGGCCACCACGAGTGAAGATGGTACAGCAGACAGAGGTCAGGGTGGCTGAAGTACAACAATGAACAGATGCTGGAGCAGAGGCAGTTAAATCACCAAAGGTTACAGTTCATTTTACAGGTAATTAGCGTACTGTCCCTGTAAAACACTGAGAAATGGGGCACCTGTACACACAGGATGTCACGGAGCAGGAGCAAGGATGGGTGAGTTAAACCTCCCGGCAGATGCTGCCGCCAGGACTGGAGAGCTCACTGCAACAAAGGTAACTGCAGGAGACATAGATGGGACCCAGGTATTCCCGCGTCCTGGAACGGGAGCCCCGGCATGGATCAGGACCACAACAGGGACAGGAGCCAGGACACCAGCAGTGGCATGGGCATGCCCGAGGTCCATGGCAGGGACTGCAGCATGAACCGTGTTAGTGAGCCAGATCAAGACCAGGATTAAGAAAGCTCTGTAGTGCTGGTGAGCCCACTATGACAACACGGACCCCTGTATAGAATAAAGGTGGCTCCAGTTTCCATCACCCCATAACAATCAGGTGTTACGGTAATAGGAAGCCACGACTAGACATGGATATGGCCGCTCAGCCAGGGTAAGATCCGCATAAAGGAGTCTCCAGAGTACTGGAGACCCCCACAAAGACAACAATGACCCGTATATGGAATAAAGGTGGCTTCAGCTTCCATCACCCCATAACAATCAGATGTTATGGTAACAGGAAGCCACATCTAGACATGGACATGGTGGGTCAGCCAGGGCAAGTACCACATAAAGGAGGCTCCGGAGTACTGGAGACCCCACAAGGACAACAATGACCCCTGTATGGAATAAAGGTGGCTCCAGTTTCCATCACCCAATAACATTTGGATGTTACAGTAATAGGAAGCCACATCTAGACATGGATATGGTGAGTCAGTCAGGGCAAGACCCGCATAAAGGAGTCTCCAGAGTAATGGAGACCCTCACTATGACAACAATGACCCCTGCATGGAATAAAGGTGGCTCCAGCTTCCATTACCCCATAACAAACAGATGTTACGGTAATAGGAAGCCACATCTAGACATGGACATGGTGGATCAACCAGGGCAAGATCCGCATAAAGGAGCCTCCAGAGTACTGGAGACCCCCACTATGACAACAATGACCCCTGTCTGGAATAAAGGTGGCTCCAGCTTCCATCACCCCATAACAATCAGATGTTACCTTAATAGTAAGCCACAACTAGACATGGACATGGTGGGTCAGAATGACCCCTGTATGGAATAAAGGTTCCATCTTCTTGTCCTGGTTTTGAATGAGCACATAAGGAAATTGTCAGAGAGCAAGGTAGGCAGCAAATTAATTACTCCCCACCTCAAAACTGTCACACTAACCTTCATGGACCAAGGATGTGGAGGAGCAAGCTGTCAAAAACCTGATCCGGACACCACAACAATCTGCCCCAGTCTTTGGTGTGATATAGTATTCTCAGCAATAGTAAAGTTTTATTGCCTCCTAAAGATTTTTTTTTGTTCACATATTTAAAAAAAAATCACTTATAAAATAAAATGTATTGTAAAGCTCCATAGTGGGTGCATATGTTAACATCGGCGTAGATGGCGAGAGACAAGAGGTTGAGCATTTGCCGAGCAAACCATTATGATGTGAACTCCAAGCAGCGATTATACTCTTGTAAGAATATAATCGAGCCATTATGGAAGAGTGAATGTTCGGGGAGGGTGGAAGAATAATTTCCCGTCGCGCTCGGCACAGGCGCCGTTGTGTTACATTCAGAAGAGAGCGGTGGTTTTAACGCCGACAGAACGACGCTCATTACATAAAGAACCCCAAAATCAAAGAGCTTAAAGGGTTCAGAACTAGTCCTCTAAGTCTCATTTCCAGCCTCTTACATCTCAATTCATTCTCTAACACACACCAACCCCGGCACAGACGTTCTGTATCTGCTCTGAGAAATATCCTTACCCCGGCAATATTCCACCATTACGATACTCCCTGCAGGTCTATGTACGAAAAGGAAAGATTGTTAGGACTATAAAACCATAGATAATGTCAAAGCCAGGGAAAGGGGGAAATATTAGAGGGAAAGTTCGGGGGGAATTATGTCAA